>SNQJ01S0048228.1:35655-45874 GCA_010110895.2 Picea sitchensis | reverse complement strand
TATTACAATTGTAGATAGACCAGGAAAAGAAAATGTAGTTGTTGATTTCCTTTCTCGGTTAACACCTGATGATGATACCCTAGTAGATGATTCCTTTCCTGATGAATATCTATTTGCAGTATCTTCTCACTCACCTTGGTATGTAGACATTGTTAACTACTTGGTTGCAGGAAAGTTACCACCACACCTATCCCACTAGGAGAAAAGAAGAATCATTCAACAAAGTGCTCGATATAGTTGGATAAGTGGGTGTCTTTTCCACACAGGACTTGATCAAGAAATCCAAAGGTGCATTAGAGAAGATGAGGTTTATGATCTACTAAAATATTGTCATGATGGCCCTTGTGGAGGGCATTTTGCTGATAAAAGAACAACACATAAAATTCTCAGGATGGGGTATTATTAGCCCTCACTTTTTAAAGATGCAAAGAAATATGTCTGGGCCTGTGATAGCTGTCAAAGAATGGGCCAACCTAATCATAGAGATGAAATTCCATTAAACCCCCAGATAGTACTTGAACCATTTGAAAGATGGGCCTTAGACTTTGTAGGACCCATTAACCCCCCATCCAATCAAAAAGTCTACATAGTGGTTTGCACAGATTATATGACCAAATGGGTGGAAGCCAAAGCACTCCATAGAGCGACTGAAGAAGTAGTTCTAGATTTCCTATTTGAAGACATCTTCATCAGATTTGGAGTGCCAAGAGAATTAGTTATAGATGGGGGACCTCCTTTCACTTCTCACGATTTTAAAGCCACCCTTCAAAAATATCATATTCAGCATAGAATGACTACAACATACCACCCCCAAGCCAATGGATATGTGGAAAGAACAAATAAAGTAGTAGAATCCATTCTCACAAAAACAGTGAAGTAAAATAGAAAGGACTTGTCTCATAGGATCCCTAAAGCATTATGGGCCTATAGAACTACCTGGAGAAATACTACAGGATTCTCTCCCTATGAATTAGTTTATGGAAAAAGTGTTGTCTTTCCTATGGAATTTGAAATCAAAACCTTAAGGACTGCTTTAGCTATCAACCTTGATTTGACCGATGCACAGACAGCCAGGTTGTAGCAGCTTAATGAATTGGATGAAAAAATACTAGATGCCATTCATCAGACAACTATGATTCAACAACAAAGATCAAAATGGCATGACAAAACTATCAAGCATAGGAAATTCCAAAAAGGTAATTGGGCCCTACTATATGATTCTCGGTTCAAAGAATTTCAAGGGAAACTACGTACAAGATGGCTTGGACCTTATGAAGTAGACACTGTTTTCCCCAATGGAACAGTAAGGCTCCTCACAATCGATGACTCTAAAATATCGTTACTTGTAAATGATCATCGGCTCTGTCTGTACCAGTGCCTTATTTCAAAAGAATATTTTAAGGCCACATGTGTGGCAGACTCTCATTACCTCTTTTTAGAGGGACCTCCTACCCCTCATTGCAATTAATTCTTTTTAATTTAATTTCTTTAGCATTAGATTAGATTTCGTTTACTAATAATCCCTGTCAAGAAATAACATGTTACAATTGATTTTTGCAGATTCTCGATCAAAGCCAAGGCCTACTAAGAAAGGATGATCTTACTTCAAGAAGAGCCAAGCTTCCCCATTGTTGAAACACCATTGTTCAACAACTTTCTTCTCTTTCCCCATTGCTGAAACACCACTGTTCAACAACGTTTTTCTCTTTCCCCATTGCTGAAACACAACTGTTCAACAATTCTTCATATTTTCCCATTGTCGAAACACCATTGTTCTGCAATTTTCCACATTTTTCTCCCATTGCTGAAACACCACTGTTCAACAATTCTTCATATTTTCCCATTGCCGAAACACCACTGTTCCACAATTTTCCACATTTTTCTCCCATTGCTGAAACACCACTGTTAAGCAATTCTTCATATTTTCCCATTTCCAAAACACCACTGTTCCGTAATTTTTCACATTCTTCTCCCATTGCTGAAACACCATTGTTCAACAATTTTTCACATTTTCCCATTGCCGAAACACCACCGATTCAACAATTTTTCACCCTTCTTTCTATGGATAAAACACCAACTTTTCAACATTCTCTGTCAATAAGATTTTTGCGCTCTCATACTACATTTTTTCCTTCCAGTAAACAAATCCTTGATACAATTTCTCTAACAAATCAAAAGTCTCTGCCATGGCTACTACAGAACTATTATGGAAAGGCACTATATTTTGTTTGAAGTACGAATCAAAAGGTAAAGATGAGGTATGTAAACTTTATATGTAAATACAATTGAACTATAGTTAATGAGAAGATTCCAAATCATTATTACCACTCATGTAAAATCATTATTTCAGCCGTACTTGAGGGGGGAAATATCGAAATCTTATACCATCATTTCACATGAACCAACCACCGCCATTCTTTTTCTTCACCACCCTTTCGTTTGTTTCACCACCATTTGCATGCCTTCACCCAAAAAACTCACTCTACATAGAAGAGTTTACTCGACTCTCTCTCGGTGCATTTTACTAAGCTATTAGCTATGGGAGGCCATTTTATACAGTACGAACCCGCCACGAAAACCCTATTAGAACTATATCCATAATTCTATCAAATTTTTCTACAGGCAGGATGGCTAGGTTATTTTCAGAGGCTCCAGGGATTTGATCAACAACAGGTTCTTCAATTTGCTCGAAATCTCCAGGAAGATCATTCCATTGTTTAGGGGATTCGGATTCCAGTTACAGAGGAGGATATAGCACAGGTTTCGGATCTCCCTACCAATGGCATTCATTAGTTCAGACACAAACATATCATTCTTAATGCCCAGCAGGATTTCCTCTTACCAAGGGAACAAATTGAACCTAAAGGTCGGGGTGTCCGACTTAGCTCGTTGTCGCCTCCATGGCCGAAAGTTGCAAAGTTTGTCAAGAACTACCTTACCTGTGAAGGCCGATACCAGGTAGTCTACCAGTACCATTTTGTCATGTTGTCTCATTTATGACATGCTAGATTGGTAAACATTCCTTATTATCTACTCGGATGTCTTAAAAATATGTCGCACTACTGTAAAAAGGCTAAAAATCCCGCCCTTTCCCTCAATTATCATCGTCTCACTCAACTTCTTATCCAAAAGGGTTTTTCCCAACAAAACCCTCCACTAAACAACCCACCCATAGACCCCCAAGAAGCTATTGAAATTCCTGAAAATATTCAGGAACAACAACCACAAAACCCTCAAGACCCTCTGGAAGTACCTAATAGTCCGCCTACAGACCCAATCAATCCAATTAATCCCCCTACCATACCAAGCCCGCCCCACATTTTACCAGAATCATCCACTCCTGCCGTTCATATCCTTAGCGATGATTCTGAACCAGACAATTCTCCCTGTCCCATTATTGAGGAAAATCCCCCACACAAATGAAAGCAAATTCCTTTCTTTCCGCCCTTTTTACAAAGAAAACGAACAAGGGCCTCAACAAGAGCAGCCACTACTGCCACTTCCCTAAAACCCCAACCCATCTAGTTAAAACCCCGTACACCTTCAACCTCCCAAATTCTGAACTCTTTACCTATTCCACTCACGGGCACTGAAACACAAGAACCAGAGGCCCAGTGTGTTGTGACATCATCCTTTTCAAATCAAGTAGCTAAAACACAAGAACCAACTACTCATCATGTAGCTGAAACATAAGAACCAACTACTCATCAAGTAGTTGAAACACAAGAACCAGCTACTCATTTAGTAGCTGAAACACAAGAACCAACTACTCATTCAGTAGCTGAAACACAAGAACTAGCTATAGTTGTCACACAAGAACCAACTACAGCTGAAACATAAGAACCAGCTGCTGATATTGTTACCGAGACATAGGAATCAGATGCCTAGGGTGTTGCAGCATTACTTTCTTTACATCAAGAAGCTGAAACACAAGAATCAGCTGTCGATCCTGTAGCTGCTCCAAAAGAACCAGCTAGTGTAGCTGTGACTGCTACACAAGAAACAGTCACCCCTCGACCAAAACCAACAATGGCCTATGTATTACAAGAAAATGAGTTCCTAAGGTCTGAACTGGAAGCCTACAAGCAAGAGCTAGCCATGGCAAAGGAAGCCTATGAGAAGGAACTTAAATTGTACACCCTAGCTCGCATAGTGACCATGACAGAGGAAAATACAACAAAGAATCCGTGTAGAGAGTATATGTGTAGTCAATTTGGGGACATCTATTATCAAGCAGGCTACAAAGTAATTCAAATTCCAATGCCAGGAGCGTCCCCTGTACCGACAACTTTTGCAGTCAAATAAGAACATCCTGTTGTTACATAAGAACCAGCAGGACCCTCCAAAATTAAAACTGAACCCTAGCCTACAACAATTGTCAAATCTGAAGCCCCTATTTTTGTTAATAAAGTTGTACAAACATTTTCTATTGATGAATCTTCCCCTCCTAGCTAGATCAATACCCACACCTTTGTGGAACAAGCCACTCAGACCCTACCTCAGCCTACCACTTGCAATGTTGAAACACAAACTCAACCATGGGATGAGCAGGAAATAATAGACAAATGGAAAAAAGAGTCTGTTGTTACACAGGGCAAAAGCCTGCAGGAACACAGACTAATCTGGCTAAACCATATATATTCAAATTGGGAAGCTTTGGAGCAAACATGCTAGGAATCTCGTGCCTATAAGAAACAAAATAAAGAGTTAAAATGCAAATTGCTCCTGATATTTGACTTGGCACAAAAGTTGTTGGCTGGAAGGAAACCATCCTGCAATTACTCTTTGTTCCTCATGGAACAACTCACATTTTTTCAGATTAAATCAATCAAAGAAGGCAGACCCCATGCAGTGTTAAATCCAATAGATTTTGTTAAAACCTTTGTAGAATCCTCTACTATGGATCAACACCTCCCCTGTGAGGTATATTTTCATAATGAGTCCATCCCTGAGAACCGACAGCTTAACCTTAACCCTCTTGTTGGTGACATCTAGATTCGGGCACTCACCTCCTTCCTTAACAATCAAATTATATGGCAGGATGACTTCCTAGCTGCCAAGCATAACGAGGATAACCGCCTTCTATGGATATGACCAGAACCACAAAATGTTGCCACCTTTGTTACAGAGTATTATCAGTTCTTGAAGAAACCAGGGATGACTCAACACATTCGGCAACTACAGACAACAGTGCTTCAGGATTGTCAATAGTTCATTAAATCCACGGAGATTGCTACCCTACAAAAAAATAACATGTTTTGGCAAAAATCTACTGAGAAAAGACAGGAACACAATCCATTTAGCCGCAATAATCTTGAGACAACAATCTTCAGGGTACTTAGCTACATCAAGTGTGTTCAACAATGTGCTGAAAGCTGGATAGGTTATCAGTTTCATTTTCCTATCCTGTGGATGCCAGCAGAAAAATATCAAGTTCATTATAAGTTTCCCAAGAAGGCCGAAACAACAGCTTGGAAAAGGCTACAACACATTCAAGGATTTAGAGCTCCAACAAACAACACTTTCCACAACTACTGCTTAAGTAACTTGCACGCTCAGAGTCAGTATCCAGATTCTGATTCAGATTGAATTTTCCTGAGGACATGCAACCTTTTAAGTTGGGGGAGATATTAGGACCCTACAATGTACCTTTTGCTCACACTTTTTGCTACCATTACATAATTTTTCCACTCACATTTAAACTTATATTATCACCTTACCCTATCTCTCCAAAGGTATATAACGTCGCTTCTCTTTACTATATGTTTAATCTATTTTGCATATAATTTTACATTACTCTCATACTTAACCGTTGATCAGAAATATATAAGTGTTGAAACAGTTTGAACTGTAGATTAGCATTGCTATTTAAAGGTCCGTTGCTGAAACAGTCAAAGCACGCAAACCCCGTGGCTGAAATAGTCTGTGGTCTACGATGCTGAAACAACAACTTACACAAGAAGAAGCTATTACACTCTCCGTGGTCTACGATGCTGAAACAACAACTCACATAAGAAGAAGTTGTTACACTCTCTGTGGTCTATGATGCTGAAACAACAACTCACACAAGAAGAAGTTGTTACACTCTTCGTGGTCTACGATGTTGAAACAACAATGAAGTTCTTACACTTACCAAAACAGCCGCACCTTGAGCTAGAATTAACCACCGCTGTTGCGTGAGACCACGTTGCTGAAACAATCAGAATGCAAATCCCGTTGTTGAAACAACCCACGATTTGTGATGCTGAAACAACATACAACAACAGTAACAAGAATATAAATAAGCAAGATGTTATTCCAGCCGCAACAACAACCCTCACTCAACACCTTTTCAACTATTGTAATAGCATTCTGTTACGGGAGACTAGGATATCCTATTCTAGTATAGAGAGTCGATCTAACTGAAAATAGGACTCAGATGTACACATGTAATTTGATGATCAAATTGTATCGAGGGGATTCTCCTCTTTAAATAAGAGGAAATCATCATTAGAGAGGACCTTCTTTTTGGCTAAGAAAGGATTTACAGAGAAGGACGTATTTTACTTCAGATTGTAATATGATACAGTTGACAGATGAATAAAATATTGTTTTGAGCATTTCTCTCTAGTTCCTTTTGTTTCAGGGGAATCTTGTGAGAAGGGAGGGCCCGCCTTCTTCACAAGATTCACCCATTAGCTTTGTAGTGTGTTAGTGTTATTTTTGTTCATGCCTTGATTAAATTTTGTTTTGTTGAAACACTACTTTACTGAACTTTGTCTTGTTGAAACTCTACTTTACTGATTGTTACAATGTTTTCATATAATTCATGCTTGGGTAACTGTGATCATTCTAGTTAGCAATCTTGTTTGGTGAATTTATGAAAGCGTGATAATCAAAAATAGGTGTTGAAGATTCCTGCTTGGGGAATAAGGTCCTGTTCTTTGTTAAGAGATAGTTAGTCTTCAGTGTGTGTCAATCATTTCAATTAGCAACGAGTCTATGAAAGTGTGATGATCAGAAACAGGTGTTGAAGATTCCTACTTGGGGAATAGGGTCATGTTCTCTGTTAAGAGATAGTTGGCCTTCAGTGTGTGTCAATCATTTCAATTAGAAATGAGTTCATAAAAGTGTGATGATTGAAAACAGGTGTTGAAGATTCCTTCTTGGGGAATAGGGTCATGTTCTCTGTTACAAGATAGTTGGTCTTTCCTTTTGCAGTGTCTTGAAGGATTTCTTTCCTAGGTTGTTATTTCTTAATGTAATCCAGGATTCTTTGGATAATTATTTCTTTAAACTTTGAACTCTGCAATAGGTAGGTTGCTTTCCTGTAATTCAAAGTAGAACTTCAGTTTTTTCAAGGCAAGGTGTGATTAATGTATTTTTTTTACTACAACCCTAGATTGCTTTTGATATTGAGCATATACAGTGTGTGATTACCTTTGAAATAAACAGACTTCCCTGGGTTGACAATTTATGTAGCACTTGATTGTTTAGTTAAATAAGCAATTATAGTGACCAACACCACCTAATTCCTTGTTATTTTTCTTTTGCATGCTTATTATATTGAGATCCAGGAATTAGTATTGGATTGTTTAAATTGAAAACAATTTAGATTAATATCTTTATTGAAACAAATATTTTGGATTGGAGAAAGTTTTGGCTTTTTGAACCCATGCATATATGAAGAGAAATATAGATATAGAGCTATATTTTATTAGATCTACTCACTTAGATCTACATCAACGAAAGTTAAAAGGGCATGTCTCTCTCCTCCTTATTTCTCACATCATGTTATGAGAAGTTTATCTAGGGAAATTATTTGTCTCTGGTGAGATTCTAATTCTTTCATTAGGGAATACTAGATCTATTGATAGTAATGATAATTGTGCATACCCCGTGAGATACAAAATAAATTGTTGGGGCCTATGTATTTGGTTTTTGACATTGAAAAATCCCACGAGGTCATGAGACCCATCCATTCTACACTAAATGTAAAAATTGTGCATGTATACCAATTATGGGTTAATAACTCACTCTAGAATGATTTAATGGTAGTTTGGAGCCATGTGCATGAGCCATTATCCCTAGGGGAAACTTTTAGGGCCCATGTCTCTAGGTTTTGGTCCTAAACTATCACTTAAAGCACAAGATCCATATTTTCTACGATAAATGTCAAACTCGAAACCATATCCTAGTCGAAGGTGAAAGCCAATATATTCACATGGACTATATGGAAGTTTTGGGCCATATGTATGGCTTGTGAATTTTAGAATAAAATATAAGGGCCCATGTGTTATCGGACTAATCGGTAGGTGTGGACACTAATTGATATCCCTAGATCCACCTATATCTAAAACAAAACACACCAGAACATGATGCTTTCCTTAAGTTTTAGATATTGAATTTATTAACTAAAGAGGGATAGGTGACATACCATTTAAACGCCACTTCCTCTCACAATCGCCATCCTAGCTCCGTTCCAACGCTCATACAATGATGAACCTACAAAAGAACGCAACCAACCAAAGTGATAGAAATAGAATAAACTCAATATAAACCTATTTATGTGATCAAGGAATCATACAATAAAACACAACAAGCTTTATACGAAATAATCATATTACTGTATCATATTAAATGTGAAAGAGAGATTACAACCATGGCCTTGATTTCGTAAGGTCCCTTCCAACTGTCCTTCATTCCCCACACACTTTTACTCCAAGAATTCTGAGAGCATAGATCTGATACTACTCACAATCTATCTTGACAAAAGAAAAACTCAATGACACTCCAACCAAGCTGATAATTCCAAGCCAAATCCAACTTAGCCAATTCCAAAAGCTCCAAGCTAACCAAAGCTAACTTTCTCCATGAGAACTCCTCTCCTTTTATAAGTTGAAGAGGATAAGGTGAGGAGGTTAGGATGATCCCACTAAATCATGAAAGTGAGTAAGATCCAAACCATTCAGATGCCACCTCACCATAGAAGTTTCTCCTTCTAGAAGATTCTAGAAAATGCTTGTTTTTCCCACGTGTAGACATTCTCGCACCCTGCCTATAGAGAAACCTGCGAACATCTCGCACCCTAGATATGGTGCAACCTGCGAGAATTAGGCATTCTCACACCCTACCTATATAGCAACCTGTGAACTTCCTTTTTTACAAGGCTTTTACAAAGGAAAATGCAACTTCTTTTCTCAGGAAAAGTTCTTCTCCCTTCTCTCTTCAGGAACTCAGGCCACTGACCCCTCTGAAGGAAACAGATAGGTTTACATCATTAATGGTCATAGGGATGATGAAAATAATGTGTAACAGAGAGCCCCCCAAAGTACGAAGTTAGAACAGAGTGATAGCTGAAATACTTTGTCGAGTGTGTGTAGGGAACGAGGAACAGTCGGTCGAAAACCTGCCAACAAACAAGGAAATACAGTACAATAATATATCATCACTGAGGTAGGAATTCCCATACTCAAAATACAAATGACTCAAAGCATAAATTCCGACATGCGAAGATCCATGTCAAGTAAGACAGGTCATGGCCACCAAACATGCACTCTGGATCCATGCCTTTATGACTCAAATCTGAACATAGCCACCAAAAATACACTGTGGATCTATGTGTTAAAGATTCAAATTTGAACATAGCCACCAGACATACAATGTGGATCTATGAAACAGTACACTGAATATATTCCAATGCAACCTGGATCTGTCAGAAAATATCCAGGGTCTTCATCTCCACCACTCTATAGTATGAATCTAACCATGTGAATACATGTGCTGAAGTCGAACATGTTAGAAACCACTTGATTACCAGTCATTGATGAAACCATTAACAAGTGTGAGGGAAATAACCATTAATGTCAATGACTCCCAAGGTACACTAGTTGTTATTGGATTAATCGGTAGGTGTGGACACTAACAGATCTCCCTAGATCCACCTGGATCTAGAACAAAGAAAGACATGACATGACTCTTTCCCTAAGTTTTGACCATTGAATTAACTAGAAGGCAATAACAAATAACATACCTTATTATCGCTTCCTAGGGTCTTTGTTGCTCCTGATTTGCTCCAGTGCTCTCGTGAAGTCAAGACCAAGACAACACAAACCAACCAAAGTGAAGACAACTCAATATATTCAATTGTCAACCTATGTGTATGATCAAGGAATTACACAATAAAGTGGAAATAGCTTTATGGGAAAGGGACATGCCACTGTATCATATTAATTGAAAG
>SNQJ01S0048228.1:0-30352 GCA_010110895.2 Picea sitchensis | reverse complement strand
CATCTAGCCAAGCTACAAATCTCCAAAGCTCAATCCAATCCAAGCTAATCCCAAAATCTCCAAAGCTAACCAAAGCTAAATTTCTCCATGAGAACTCCTCTCCTTTTATAAGTTGAAGAGGATAAGGTGAGGAGGTTAGGATGATCCCACTAAATCATGAAAGAGAGTAATATCCAAACCATTTGGATGCCACCTCACCATAGAAGTTTCTCCTTCTAGAAGATTTGAGAAAACGCTTGTTTTTCCCACGTGTAGGCATTCTCGCACCCTGCCTATAGAGAAACCTGCGAACATCTCGCACCCTAGCTATGGTGAAACCTGCGAGAATTAGGCATTCTCGCACCCTGCCTATATAGAAACCTGCGAACTTCCTTTTTTACAGGGATTTTACAAAGGAAAATGCAACTTCTTTTCTCAGGAAAAGTTCTTCTCCCTTCTCTCTTCAAGAACTCAGGCCACTGACCCCTCTGAAGGCAACATATAGGTTTACATCATTAACGGTCATAGGGATGATGAAAATAATGTGTAACATTAGTTATAACAAATGATCTGACCTAAACCTCTACCCATACCTCCTCCTCCTCCTCTTCCTCTGAATCAACCGCGAGGGTTGAAGTTTTCTCTTCATGGTGTTGGCAGCCAATTCACATTTTTTTATTTTTTTGTTTATTGTCTTATAAGCTGCCTACACCAATGTTTTGCAAACATCAATTTTTCGTCGCAATTTTCAAATAAACGACACTTTTATTTTTTGCGACATTTGCACATTTACCTTCATTTTGTTTTCACGACTGTAAGCGTGAAAACTTAGTCTGTCAAAGTTGCATTAAAATCATTATTTGAACTGTCGTTGTACTCCTTGTTGATATGCCCATTGCGATTACATTTCACTTATCATTATACAGTTGCAAAACTCTTTTGATCTGTACTCTTTAGACATTCTTAGATTTCTTGTGTGACTTTGTCTCATTGAATTGCGATGCATTAGCATTTGGATTTATATGTTCTTTGATTTGATCTACTTGACAATTGGTTTCGTGAAAATACATAGGTGTTATGGTTAAATCCTTCATATATATCTTTTAATTGATACCTATGTTCATGTTTTGGCATGTTGATTATATGAAAACCCATTGGCACATTGGTTAAATTCTTGATATGAGTTGTTACAATACATTGGCTCATGGCTAAACATTTCGTATTGGTCTCAATTCATATGTTGGGTGTTTTAAAACTTTGGCATAATGTTTCAATTGCGCGCGTTGGTTTATACATTTACCATTGGTTCCATTGGTCGGCCAAGTGACATGATTGTTGAACTATACTATAATGGGTAGAAAAACTATAAGCCGACGATTGTACTTTGGCAATAACTATTATGCATGGCAGAGATAAGCTCCACCACCTTCACACGATGACATTAATGTCTATCCCTTATCCTTGTTTTACCTCTGTTCGCTCAGGTAACCCTTCGTGCACTCTATTCCTGTGTATGCTATGACCCAAACCCTGGCTCGTTCACCGTGTGCTCGGCTCGATGGCACCGGTGGTGTGAATCAAGCCGAACGATAGCCAAGCTTTGCTATTGTTCGACAATGCCCAGAAAGACTTGGAGGATAACGGTTGGTTCACATTCGTGCGGAGGTTTGAGGGTTTTACTCTAGCTGTGGCACAACAATTTTCCCTGACTTTTGATGGATGTAGAGCCAAGGTGGGCGACATTCAGTTGGTAATGAATGATGAATTTATCAGTTCTTCTACAGGGTTACCTACCGCGGGCCAGCGTTGGTTCAAAAATTTGAAAGTGGAAGAGGTTCCATGGCCACTTCTGTTCGTCTCGCGAAAGGTCACATCTTGTGACAAAGGTATGCCCATATCCATGCTTAAACCACGTTGGCATGACCTTTTCATAATAGTCAAATAGTTCGTGACCTGTGAAGGTTGATATGGACTCATATTTCTCTACCACCTGCGTTTGTTAATGAATTTTATGGGATACCCATTGAATATGCCCTTTTACTTCCAACATAGCCTGTACAAAATGTCGAAAAGGTTTAAAATGGAGAAGGCTGAAAGTAGCCTGTTCCACCATGGACTCATTAAACTTATCATTGTTTATCACTTAAGTCTCCACGGTGATAGTTGGCGAGCTTTAATCACTCGAAATGGTTTTGATGACACAGACCCTGTCAAGGTTGACAAGCCTGTGGTAAATGAAACCAAGGTCGGGCCACTCATGCCCTTCCATGTCCTACTTCCTTCTCCTAAACCCTCGGCCGACCCCGATGTGGACTTACCATATGTTGTAGTAGAGAAGGCTGAGGCTACTAAAAAGCTTGCGAGCAAAAGGGCCAAGGCAAACCCTACTGTTGTTGCTAAGGGTAAAAAGAACGCTCGGCTTATTTCAAGGATGGCTAGAAACAAACCTAAACCCTCTGCTGATAAAAAGCCCATAGTCCTTAGTGAGGATTCAGACTCTGACATAGAATGCTTCCTAGCCGGTGAGTACCCTTACTCACAGGGTTTATGCCCTGAGCCACCTTATGATTTCGTTTGGAATCTTCCCCCTTGCCTAAAGAATAATCCCAGTTACCCAGGGATCAAACTACCTAACGAAACACTCGACAATGTAACTAAACCCTCACCTGCACTTTCAAAGTCAACACACTCATCCTGTGACCAATGTGATTTGTGGTTGGAACAATACTACATCGATGTTCCCATTCTCCAATCGAAAATCCAATCATTGGAAAATCAAGTTGCAGTATTGACCAGCCAAAGAGACAACCTTCAAGCGACTGCTAGGAAGCAGAGAACCATTGGTTCCATCGTTTTCAAGAATGTTGAATTGGCTACAGCCGTTGTCAACTCCAATTTGTCATAATCATCCCGTCTCGTCGTCATACAAGTATGAATTTTGGTATCGTTTTAATTTTGTAAATAACGAGGATCGATATAATGATTTGAATTTGGTCTTCAAATAGCTCTGTTTATATTTCGAAATGGTTCTGTCATAATGTGTTCATCCTGTATATTTTTCTCTTTGCTAAAAATAAATGAAATTTCATTTTGGATACATGATTTGATCATTCCCAGTTTAGCCACGGATAGATTTTTATTGGATTTGATTGATTGGTTTGTCTAATTGAGTTAACAAAATGGATGGTTTTCTTTCAATTGGAATTGTTTTGTATATAATCTGAAACAGAGGTTTTTCATGCTAGATTTAGAATATGATTTTGTTTTGATTTGATTTCATTATGATTAGTTTGTATGTCATGGTTGTTGAACGATTTCGTGAATTTGGTTGTTACGGTCTTTTGATATGCTGTGTCATATAATGTTCTAAATCTGATCGTTTCCAAGTTGGGAAGAATGACTCTGTTTTTATGGAAACAATACTCTCATTTAAGTGTGTGCAAATGATGTTCACGTTTGAATCATATAATGGTTTTGATCCACGATGACTATGTTAAAACCGAGCCGTTTGATTCGCTTGATTGGATTGTTGTATCTTCAGTTAGTTTGATCGATTTTATGAATTGTATTTGTATCAAAAATAGATTTGATTACAGTTTTGTTCTCAAACAAGTTTGTTAACTCAGTTTGACTTATGTCATTCTGTTAAATTCGTATGAGGAAATTCGGGTAATAGTTGTTTCAAAATGGATTCAAGAAATGATTTCGTGAATGATTTTATTTGCCCCATTTTGCAATAACAAACGATCGGATAATTCTTACGAATTTTATTACCAATTAATTGATCCTGTTATGATTTCATTTGAGTTGATTTTCACGCCAGGTTGAGTTAATCCACTTGTGGCATGAGTCGTTTGCTATGTGTTGGCGACGGAAGTCACTCCTGGATTTCTTGCAGGAGCAGAGCCCGACGCCCATCAGTTTAATGTCACGATTTGTTTGAGAGGGGTGATCAAATGGAAGCAAACTCAGAATGGTCGTCTCAACTCCGAGACTAGGCCAGGCACGCACAAATGAGTGAGGTCTTGATAAACTTCAAACAGTGAGTTGTAGTAAGGGTGAGTAGGCGGAAGACTTCATGAGAAAGGTGCAAGGGTCTGCTATAGGCATCAGGATTCTAACAGATGATGAAAGCAGGCATCTGAAAACAAGATCATCTTACTTCCAAACACGGGAGACCAGAGAAACGACAATGCAACAATAAATCCTTTACCATAACATCACTGTATTAATTCAAGCGAATCATTCGAACATGAACTTTCCAGCATAAGACGAAAATAGAGATGAAAAAGCGAAGCTGTTTGTTATAAACCAAGAAGTCTCAAACATAGATACATAACCAGGAATCCAGAATGGTCATGAAAACTTTACAGTCGGGAGCTTAGTTCTACCATTGATCGATACAAAAATGGAAAAAATGCCTACATATACTCAAAACAACAACAACAGCAAAATCAAGACACTGCATTGAAGGCTTTGCGTCTGCATGGCTTTCTGACAGTCAACCTATGAAATATTGTGCAACTTATGTCAGACGCAATCTGACTCTTGGACAATTACAACGGTGAATCGACGTGCCTTTAATTTACTGCAGGACGTCCCCATTATGACGGAGATGATGTCTAACCACCACCAATCGCTTCAATAACTGCTTCTTGGGATTGAGGACGATCTGGCCAACTCAGCACCTCGGGGTGTGGAAGTTTTCTTTGTGCGGCCACCTGGAATAACTGAATGGCTTAACGGACGGGCATGAAGGGCAACATGGAGGAAGGGACGCATGATGGAGGACAACAGGTGGAAAGGGGAAAGATGAGTGACGACGGACTCAATCTTTGGTGAGAGACTGACGTGGGAAGAAAAGGGACACGTGGCAAGTAATGAGGGGATGGCAGATGGATGACACACGGTAGCAGGGGAATGGCCCATGCTGGCTAAACATGGAGCGGCTGACAAGGGAAGGGTTGTTCAAACGTCGTCGATCTGGGTGCGTCGATCCAGGCCGTCGAAAAGGTGCATCCTTGATTCCGGACCCCCCCACTTAAAGGCAGAAAGGCGGGGGGGGGTCTGGAATGGTCTTCATCGCCGTTGATCCAGGCGCACTGATCTGAGCCATTGGAGAGGTGCGCCCCCAATTCCGGACCCCCCCCCCGATTAAAGGTAGAAAGGCAAGGGGGGTCCAGAATCCGACGTGCGCCATTGATCCGGGTGTGCGAATCCCAACCGTTCAAACTTGATTTTCATTTAACACGGGCGCATTCGCACCAAAACTTAGGACAAATGGGTTTCTTAACCCTTTCTTTCACATTCTAACCCCTTGCAAGAAATATCGCTAACATTTGGCTCCATGGGGGATATAGTCGTCCCTGTGATTCTCTAAGAACTCTTTGCAGACTAAGTGCCTTTGCTGTTGGGCTATGGAGTCATTTATTAGTTCGAAAAACAAAACAGAAACAATATTTACAAAACAAAACAAAAAGAGCCGACTGCGGCTTACAGAAAATATTTCTTTAAGAAATGCCCATTGACTGGGCCACTGAAAACTTCATTGCCTTCCAGATCCTGCAACCTGTAAGTGTTATTTGAAAATACTTCAAGGATCTTGAAAGGCCCGAACCACAGGGCATCAAATTTACTGTGTTTTCCCTTTTCCTGCCTGGGTGCATCCCACTTGAGTACCAGGTTACTCTGTTTGAATTATTTCTTCCTGTTCTTCCTGTCAAAATCCCGCTTGATCTTCTGCTGATGATTGTAGGCTCTGTACCTGACCTATTCTCTGATATGTTGTATCTCCACCATCTGATGAATCCTTCTGAGCACATGCTTAGGTTCTCCTTCATAGTCCTGGAGGAGATTGGCTACAGGCAAGGCGAGCTGAGTGGGGAAAACAACCTCTATTCCATAAACCAGCTGAAAAGGTGAGATACCCAGTGATTTCTTTGTTGTCACCCTATCAGCCCAAAGAGCAAATTTGAGCTTTGAGTCCCAGGCTCTTTTATTGTCCTCCAGTATCTTTTTGATAAGCTTGATTAAGATTTTATTGGAGGACTCTGCCAATCCGTTTCCCTAAGGATAGTAGGGAGTGGAGTGAATAAGTGAAATTCCAAATTGTTCGCAAAACTTGACCAGAGGCTCATACCGGAATGGGGAAGCATTGTCAGTGACAATTTTGCTAGGGCAGCCAAACCTAGCTATGATGTCTTCCAGGAAGTTGATGATTACTTTGTGAGAAGTGCTTCTGGTAGGGACATCTTCTATCCATTTAGTGAAGTAATCGGTGGCTGTCAGAATCCATCTGTGCTGGCCACTCGAAGGGGGATGAATTTCCCTGATGAAGTCCAATCCCCATTGCGGAAAGGGTACTGAGACCACCACAGACTTCAAAGGCAGGGATTTGAGCTGTTGCTCCCCTGAGAACTTCTGGAATTTGATGCAAGCTCTAATTTCCCTACATACATCAGGAAATAACGTGGGCCAGTAATATCCAGCTCGAAGGATCTTGTGAGCTGCGGTCTTCCAAAAATGATGACCCCCACATAGACCACCATGGAAGTCGAATATAACTTTCTGGGCCTGCTGTGAGTCCAGACATCTCAGTAATATCCCCTGGGGGTCTTTCCAGTACAAGGTTTGGCCAATGAGGCAATACCTGACAGCTTTGAACTTTAAATCTCTGGCTTTACTTTTTCCCAATCCATCAGGAGGCTTCAATTCTTGCAAAAAATACAGGATATCCTTATACCAGGGACATGTTGCTAGTGGTATGGTGACCTGGGAATTACTGCTGGATGACTTGGCTTGTTCATTGATACAGTTAATCTCCAGGGCTTTGTAATTTGATTCAGCCATCAGCTTGGCCAAACCCTGCCCCCTTATTAGCTTAGTGGGCTTGATTTCCAGATCAAATTCTAGGATCTTGGCGATCCATTTTCCTCTTTTCCCGTCTATGTCAGGCTGTATAAGAATGTCCTTCACAGAAGTTGAGGGGACATATGTGATGATTTTTGAGTGTAAGACATAGACCTTGAAAGCTTTGAGAGATTTCACCAAGGCATAAGCCTGCTTCTCCATGATATCGTACCAGAGATCTGCATCTCTCAGCGCCTTGCTAAAGAAGGCGATAGGCTGCTCCTACCCTTGACCGTTTTTCTGCAACAAAACTGCAGCTACTGTATCACAGGAAGCAAAATAAAATATCAGAAAGTCTTTGGAATAATCGGGACTGACTAGCACAGGTGCTTCAGTCAACACCTTCTTTATTTGGACAAAAGACTTTCTGGATTCAGAAGTCCATTTTACTTCATGCCCCTTCTTGAGCATGGCTGTGATGTGTTTCACCAACTCAGCAAAATTTGAAACAAATCTCCTCAGAAAATTGATCCTTCCCAGAAATGATTGGACCTCTTTCTTGGATCTAGGAAGTGGCAGGGCCTGAAGTGCTTCTATCCTGTCAGGGTCAATCCTCACCCCCTCTGCTGACACTATGTGGCCTAATAGCTTCCCTTCTTGCATAGCAAATAATGATTTCCTGGGATTCAGGGAAAGGCCAAACCTGTGACACTTCAGAAAAACTCTCTTCAAGTGGCAGCGATGTTCTTTGTCAGTCTTGGAGAAGATTGTTATGTCATCTAAGTAAATCACCACGAACTTGTCTTTCTCCCCGATGAAGGCTATGTCCATGGCTCGCTAAAATGTTGCTCTTGCGTTCATCAACCCAAATGGAATCTTGGCATACATGAATGTGCCCCAAGGAGTGGTGAAAGTTGTCTTCTCCCTGACCTCCGGCATGACTGATATCTGATTATAGCCAGAAAAGCCATCAATCATGGATATTCTGGAGGCACCAGTGACCTTCTACAATATGTGCTCCATGTTGGGCAAGGGATAATTATCCTTCCTTGAGCTCCTGTTCAGGTTTCTGAAATCAACACAAAGTATGATTTCACCACTCTTTTTTCTTACTGGGACCAAATTGGCTACCCAGTCCGAATATCTCAAGGGGACAATGATCTGGGCATCCAACAACTTTTTCACCTCCCTCTCCATGACAGGTAGCAGCGTGGGATTTATCTGTCTCAGCTTCTTCTTGAATGGTCTAGCCTCCTCTTTCAGTGGGACCTTGTGTTCAATGACTAATGTATCATATGTCTTGAGGTCTTCATAGGTCCATGCGAACACATCAGCAAATTCCTTCAGCAATTTAGTATATCTGATCCTCCGCTCCTAGGTCCGGCTCTTTGACATCTTGACCAACTTGGGCTCCTCTGGTGTGCCTATGTTGCACTCAGCTGTATCGGCATCATCACTAGGAACTCTCCCCCATACTTCCACATCATTCCCATCAAACAATCTTTCTAATGGGATCAGACCTTTTGGTATGTGATTGCTAGGTAGCTGAATAATCTGGTGGTCAACAATCTTATTTGAGAACTCTCCGAAGTGATGGTCACCCTCCACGTCAGGATCTTCATCTATGTGCAATGCAGAAAAGTCCTCCACTAATTGGAGAAACTTTTCGATCTCCTGATCATCCTCAAATACCTTCCAATATTTGACATTGTCCAGCACAAAGGGTCTGTATCTTATTTCCACCTCTGATCCGTCAGCAGGCAGCGCAGGAGCTTCAAACAAACTAGCTGAGAAAGATTGAAAGTCGGCTGGAGCATTTTCTTCCCTTGGAATGAAAGTGATATTGAAAGCCAGGAAGAAACTATCGATTAGATCCCATACCTCGTTCCTATAATTATTGAGACGAGGGTGCTTGGCCTGATAAACATTTTTGACCTGCTGGACAATCAACTCTGCATCTCCAAACACTGCTATTTCCCTGATTCCCATTTCCTTTGCAGCTCTTAATCCCAGGACCAGAGCTTCATACTCTGCCACATTATTGGTGACTTCAAACTCCATCTTGTATGACAGAGATATGGTCTCTTGAGAGGGGGATTTTAATACTACCCCAACACCTGCACCTATATTGGAAGAAGCTCCATCGAAGAACATCTTCCAAACATAGGTGGTTGGAGGGGGCAACTCTTGATCAAAGATGGGCTGCTTTCTGATCTGCAAAGGGGGTTCGGGAGTCTCTGTGAACTGCAGTAAACTGGACCCTAAATAAGTGTCCAAGGCATAGATGGGATGATTAGTGGGATTTGCTTCATCACTGACAATGTAGGCCAACTGGGCTTCTCTGTATAATCTCCTATGTTCCCCGCCAAACACCGGGATTGTGGCATATGTAAGATCCATTTGCAGGGTTCCCCCCAGTCTCTTAATCCAAGATATTGACAACAACATGCCAAACTTGGGGGGGACGTCAACTACCACAATGTCCATGACCATACTCTTCATGGGCAGCTGAAACAAAGAGACTACTAGGTCCTTAATCACTCCCAAACACTGGACCCTTCTGGAGTCAAAAGAATAGAGGTCATGATAGGCTCGAGTGACTTCCAGTCCTAATTCTTCCATGACGGCTTTGGGCATGAGGTTGTGGGAATCCCCTGAATCCATAAGGCAATTATGCAGTACCTTGTCATGTATGTTCAGGGAGGTGTAGAAGGGAGGGGATGAGTCATCTTTGTCTTCTACCATGGGACCTAGGAAAATTGCAGACCTTTCATCTTGGAGGTTTATGAAGTCTGTGGAAGGGCTGGAGGCTTAAGATTTCAATAGGTTAGAGAAGAGTTTTTTGAATTCCCCATGTTTAATTAACTCGGTGAGTGGCACAAGAATTCAGATCTTTTGAATCTCATGCTCGAAATTAAAAGGGGATATAAGCTTTGGACTATCTTTAATTTCAGGAACATGACTTTGGACAATGGGAGAGAGGGGTCGGGACTTCTTACCTCCATGATTATCTGCTACTTCGTTAGTAGGTTGTTCTGCTCTGCTGGATGGCTCGGGAACATCAGGTGCTGCTGCTCTTTTGTCGTACCTCAATTTGTACCTGCCTCGACCACCACTAGCTTTGTCTCCTTTGCTCAATTCGTTCAGCTGACCATCCATGAGAGACTCTTCATATGTTGATTGAGTCAGATGAGGGAAAGGGGGAGTGACTTCTACACTGTGGATTTTAGGCTCAGGCTCATTTACTTCCCCTTCTTCTTCATCAGCCACAAAATTGTTCTGGAAGGGAGCCTGAATTCTTTGGTCGTCTCTGTCTCTTTCCTTTTCTCTGTGCATAGTTAGAGGAGCGAAATTATTTGGCCTTCTGAAACCTACTTTATTTTCGATGTTTTGAGGGCCCTTGTACATTTTCTTCCTCTCCACCTTTAATCTCTCCACCTCTTCTTTAAGGAGGTTCATAACTCGGGTCAGCTCATTTACTTGAGAGTGGGGCAATGATGGGCTGGAAGTTGAGGCTTCCGATTTTTCCTTTATTCTATCTCTGTCGGCCTGGTTTCTCAGTCTGTCAGCTGCCAATATGTTGGATTCCACTTCTATAGTTTCATATTGCATCTGAGCTAAAGAGGTGGCTCTTCTTTCTCTTAACACGAGACAGAAATCAGGGTCAAAAGCACCAGCATATGTAATTTGAGTAGAGGCCTCTGAGGGTTTAATCTCTGCAGGAATCTTGTTGTACATCTTATTAAATCGTTTGGAGAAGTCTGAGACATACTCTCCTTCCATCTTCTTCAGAGACCCAAACTCAGTCATGTAATACATATAATCTTTTCTGTCTCCCCACTGCCTCAAGAAAACGTTATCCAAAGCTTCTATGCCAGCAATAGATCCAGGGGCCAGTCCCTGGAACCATTTCCTCACCTCCCCATCAAGGCTCTGGACAAAGACTCTCATCCAGACATCTTCACTCTCGATATTCAATTTGTCTACATAGTTGTAAAAGGCAGCTAGGTGCTCTTCAGCGGTTACATCTCCCTCACTACTGAACTTGGGCATGTATTTCAAATAGTCTCCAGCAGGGAGAGGATTCAGAGGCTGGGGTAGAATCAATGGAGCATATCTAGCGGTAACTATGGCATCCATCCTGTTCGGGGGGGGATTACCACCAGCCATAGCGATGTTAGGTAGGGGAGAACTCGGAGGAAAAGGAGTATGAACGGGAGATGTCAGAACAAATATTCTTGGAGGAGACAATGGAGAAAACATAGGGAAAGCTAAGGGACCTGAGTGTGCAGACACTTCTCTCTGTGTAGCAGAAACCACAAAAGGAGGAGTGGTGAAACCCTTAGATGATAGAGGTCCATAATGAGGGAAGACCTCCGGGGAGGAAGGAGTGACAAGGATTTCTCTTTCTGATACCAGACCAGGAGGAGAAAACTCAATAGGAACACTCCCGAAATTTAGAGAACGGGGGACTTCGGAAAAAGGACAACTAGGGAGCTGTGAATAAGAGAATGGAGTTCTCACAGAAGGGGAAGGTGTATTACATGTTTCATCGACAAAAAATTCTTTTGCAGCTCTCTTTCCCTTTTTGTGCACTGCTTCCGCGTTAGCTTCTGGTGTAGCTAAAGGCAAGTGTGGGTTAGACCTCGTATGTCTGCCTCTCGAAGCCATAGTTGATAGTGCAGGTTCTCCTCAGCAGAGTCGTCACAACGGAGTCGCCAGGTGCACAGTAGCAATATTCAAGTTTTGATATCTGATGCACCTTCAGAATCAGTCTAATCTTTGTCGTTCAATCCTAGGGAATATATTCAACATCGTCCCCGACAACGGCACCAGAAATGTTGGCGACGGAAGTCACTCCTGGATTGCTTGCAGGAGCAGAGCCCAACGCCCATCAGTTTAATGTCACGATTTGTTTGAGAGGGGTGATCAAATGGAAGAAAACTCAAAATGGTCGTCTCAACTCCGAGACTGGGCCAGGAACGCACAAACGAGTGAGGTCTTGATAAATTTCAAACAGTGAGTTGTAGTAAGGGTGAGTAGGCAGAAGACTTCATGAGAAAGGTGCAAGGGTCCGCTATAGGTATCAGGCTTCTAACAGACGATGAAAGAAAGCATCTGAAAACAAGATCATCTTACTTCCAAACACGGGAGATCAGAGAAACGACAATGCAACAATAAATCCTTTACCATAACATCACTGTATTAATTCAAGCGAATCATTCGAACATGAACTCTCCAGCATAAGATGAAAACAGAGATGAAAAAGGGAAACTGTTTGTTATAAACCAAGAAGTCTCAAACACAGATACATAACCAGGAATCCAGAATGGTCATGAAAACTTTACAGTCGGGATCTTAGCTCTACCATTGATGGATACAAAAATGGAAAAAATGCCTACATATACTCAAAACAACAACAACAACAAAATCAAGACACTGCATTGAAGGCTTTGCATCTGCATGGATTTATGACAGTCAACCTCTGAAAGATTTTGCAACTTATGTCAGACGCAATCTGACTCTTGGACAGTTACAATAGTGAATCAACGTGCCTTTAATTTACTACAAGACATCCCCATTATGACGGAGACGATGTCTAACCACCACCAACCGCTTCAATAACTGCTTCTTGGGATTGAGGACGATATGGCCAACTCAGCACCTCGGGGTGTGGAAGTTTTCTTCGTGCGGCCACCTGGAATAACTGAATGGCTTAACGGACGAGAATGAAGGCCAACGCGGAGGAAGGGATGCATGACGGAGGACAACAGGTGGAAAGGGGAAAGATGAGTGACGACGGACTCAATCTTTGGTGAGAGACTGATGTGGGAAGAAAAGGGACATGTGGCAAGTAATGAGGGGATGGCGGATGGATGACACACGGTAGCAGGGGAATGGCCCATGCTGGCTAAACATGGAGCGGCTGACAAGGGTGGGGTTGTTCAAATGCCGTCGATCTGGGTGCATCGATCCAGGCCGTCTGAAAGGTGANNNNCTGGAATGGTCTTCATCGCCGTTGATCTGGGCGTGCTGATCTGAGCTGTTGGAGAGGTGCGCCACCAATTCCGAACCCCCCCCGTTTAAAGGTAGAAAGGCAAGGGGGGTCCGGAATCTGACGTGCGCCGTTGATCCGGGCGCGCGATTCCCAACCGTTCAAACTTGATTTTCGTTTAACACGGGCGCATTTGCACCAAAACTTAGGAAAAATGGGTTTTTTAACCCTTTCTTTCGCATTCTAACCCCTTGCAAGAAATATCGCTAACACTATGTCAATACAATTATAACGATTTGAAAAGGATCTTGTTTGGATTCAATCGTATCTCCTGTTGATAAGGCATCATAACAATTGCCTATGGTTTGTTTGATTATATCAGTTTCAATTGGATATGAAACGAGTTCATTATGATTCTGTTCAACGGACTTTTGGTAACAAACAAAACAGAGTATGCGTATCTCGGTAGTCATTTGATTGATCTTGATCCTATTTGATTTCGAATGGTATAACAATTTTAAATTGAATGATTCATTTTCAAATAGCTATTGGATGTTAATTAAATTTAATTCTTTAAAAGATTTTCAATCGATTTTAATGTTGATTCTGTGTCTTATTTAGACCAGCTACAGAATCACAAGATTCTGTAGCTAGTCTATAGAATTAGATTTTTATCATTTTATTAATAAAGGATCCTTATAACTTGTCCATTTTTTACCCTTTTCAGGTACATGCGAATTGCATTGGACATAATGGACAGTCTAGGGGATATTTGTGTGTTTTAGTTTTATTTTAGGTTCCTAGTTTAGTTAAACTTGGGATATCTTCCTAGATTTTATGTAAACAATTTTGATAACTTCCACAGGGATGTTTTACCCTGTGGAAGCTCTTTAAATACTTATTATTTTTTGTAAGAAAGGAATCCTCACTTGTCGGAGAACCAGGCTATGGAATTCTAATACAAACTGAGACAGAAGTTGATGTTCTGCTACAACTTTCGCTTTCATAATATCAATCTTTTGTTTCAAGTTTATGCATGTCATTTGTAATTGATTATAGACTACTTTAGCTATCATAGTCTATTGCAGAATGATGTGATTTAATTAATGTGATTCAAGTCTGATTTCTTTCATTACTTTAAAAATACAACAATTACTTTGTTCAATTAATGAATGACAGATTTCTCTTCTTCATCAATTCACTAATTTTGTATAAGTCTTAGCATACAGGTTTATCTAACTGTGAAGATTTATAAATCATATGATTGTTGTAATTTTTATATCTCGTTTGTCCTGTAAACATATTAAAGAGCACTGCAACTTACCGTTTATGAGAAGCTCTTGGATAATTTGGTGTGGATTTCCTCCCTTCGATCAACTAAGACAATCATCATACACAGGACAAACCTGGAGCATTTCTCCAGGTCAGTTTGATTTGTTTTCGTTAATTTGTTTAGTATAATATTAGTAGTTTAGTTATATATATGTGTAGTTAGAATTAATATATTAGTTGTTTAGTTTAGTTAATTTTTTATGTTTTATTTCTGTTTATAAAATTATAAAATCAACAAAAATATCTTTCTCTGTCTTAGGGAAGAATGCAAATGAGTTTTCCAGGTTTTATTCAAATCTGTAAATTGTAGATATTGTGTATTCTGTGAATAAGTTATATTTCTATTAGTAGTTAAATAGTCAATTAGTTAGAGTTAGTATAGTAGTAGTTAGTAGATTATATATAGAATAGTTAGCTTAGTTTATTAGTTTGTTTTAGTTTGTTTTAGTTAGGTTAGTTTAGTTTGTTTTAATTGTTATTGTTAGTTAGATTAGTTATTGTAGATTAGTTTTATTTTGTTTTATTAGGACCTTATATCGGCTAACAGAGCCTCTAAACCCGTCAGGGTGGTTCATCCCAAATGGCTTGGGTTATTAGACAACCCCGGACCGGTTCCACTCTCTCAGTTGATGGACGGTCAATTTCGCCCGTCAACAAATGACGCTAGAAGGAGGGCCTGGATTTAATTAATGGCACGAGGTGGTCGCAAGAATCCTCCACCACCTAATCACTCACCTATAGTGAATAGAATCCGTTCAAGCGATAATATTCCCCTTCAAACAACAACCACATCAACCGATGATCCACAGATCACAGTCGAGCCAACAACCCCTAATCCTACAGGTGGTGACATACAAGAGATTGTCCGTCAATCTCTTATTAAAACACATAGTTCCTTAGCCCGTTTGAGGCAACCAAACCGTCCGTGGGACCAACCTTTGGACTTCTGTGATACCAGAGAACAATTAGGTGGCACAAAACTCACTGTGAATCCTTCAGATCCAATCTTAAATCCTGCTGCAGGAGGATCTGGGATACCTCCTTCACCACCTCCATCATCTTCTTCCTCTTCCGGAGGAGATTCCTCTGACGAAGGCAATTCCCCTTCTCAGCCTTCCACACCCACTACCCCAATGGAAAATTAGAACAACCCTACTAGACCCTAGCTTGATCAGGATGTCATAGCCATACCTGGAGCTCAGCATCCCTTACCTAAACACCCAGAGAAATAGCTTCCCAAGTTCGATCCTAATTCAAAAGAGATCGTTGAAGATCACATAAAATTTTTTATGTTAGCCATAAGACTCCACAATGTCGAACATGAAGACGTTGTCTGTAGGTTGTTCCTGTATACTTTCGAGGGTAATGCATCCACATGGTACTTTTCCCAATAACCCCATACCATCGTGTCTTGGGAAAAGTTTGAGTCATGCTTTTTGGAAACATTCAAAGACGGTAAGCCTCCGGAAGTCCTAGTCATGGATCTTTCTAGCTTAAAAATGAACCCAAAAGAAAAAGTTAAAGACTTTAATCAAAGATTCTTGATGCTTAAAAACCGAATCCCTGCAGATTCTATGCCTGCCGAGAGTCTTATAATAGCATACTACACTAAATATTTGCATCAAAGTATAGCTATTTGGGTTAAATGATCTAAGAAAGCCACGTTGTTAGAAGCCTTCGAGGAGGCCAGCTAGATTGAAAAATACATACTTAGTCTTAAAGACTCTACTAGCAACGAAACTGAGACTAGTGTTTCTTCCAAAAAGAAGATTGAAATCCTCCCCAGACCCACTCAAAGTAAAACACAACCTGAAAGCTCTGATTTAGAAAACTTAACTAAAGTTGTTCAAAAACTGTCAAATCAAGTTATAGACTTGAAAAGGTCGACCGAAGAAGATTCCTCGAGCAAAGGACCTTACAAGCCCCCATTCCGGAAGCCTTTTCCCAACAATTGACCTAACCCAACCACCGAAGGCCTTAATCTAGAAGGTTTGCAATGTGCCCTTCAAACAATTCTAGAAGCCCAAGATAACTTGATCCCTCCTGAGATTCCTGAGGAGGTAGTTGAACAAGAGACAGTTCAAGAAGAAGAGTCTTCTCCAAACATTTTTGGACACTTCTCAGATAGCATCTTTCAAGCTAACTTCGAGACAGTTCATCCTTATAATACCAGGAGTAAGACAACAAACAAACCTTCTACCAAAAACACTACAAATTCGCCTCCAAGGAAATCTAAATCAGCTGAGACTAAACAGAGTAATGTGAACCCTAACTTAGATTATGGTGTAGTTGAAGATCTTAAAAAGTTAAGGGCTAACATTTCTATTTATGAGTTATTGAAATTTCCATTTCTGCTTCAAAAAATGTTACAAAATATCTCAGAGAATGGAAAAAATGGTAATTCTAATGGTAACAAGGTTGTGCAGAACAAAGCTCCCTAGAAGAATTTCACTAAAAATAATCTTGATCCTCAAGATAAAGGAAGCCTTCATGTAAGTAATGTAAATAATGTAAATAATGTAGGTAAAGTAGCCGTAGAAACTGCGAGTAAAAATCCACAAGCTACTACTCCTAGTACTCGCAAAAATGTACCTCCATTCCTATTAACTTTCGAGATATTTAATAGAAACATGCACAGTTGTATGGTAGACTCAGGGGCGTCATCCAATGTGATGCCTTGGTCTGCTTGCCAAAAGATAAACGCAGAAGTTGAACCATCTACTTTAAAAATCATACAACTTGATCGGACAAATGTCAAAGTTATAGGCGAACTAAAGAATGTGCTTATTAAATTATCGTCTAACCCCAAGGTTCATCAAGTTATTGATATAATCATTGTGGATATTCTAGAAGTGTATGGTTTGTTTTTAAGCAGGGATTGGTCGGAACAACTACATGGTTATTTCGCGATAGATTGGTCCCACCTATGGCTTCTAGACAACGACAAACCTAACAAGATCAAAGTGAATCGTGAGTGTTATCTCAAGTTCACGGTCACAGATTTGAACGATCCCAACGAACCCTATACACCTCCTGCTGATGCACCCGAAGTGCAAGGGGTGGACACCTTCTTTGGCAATTTCATGACCGAGGCTTCACCTATCACCAATCCTGAACAACAGTCTGAGATTGTAGCATATACGCAGCCAATAACTTCCACACAAAGGTCCCATATACCCGATGCAAATCAAATTTGGTCTCTGTATTTCGACGGGTCAAAATTCAAAGAAGGAGCTGGAGCAGGCTGCCTCATTATCGATCTGGCAGGTAACAAAACATTGATAGCATGTAGGTTGGAATTTGAATGTACTAATAATACTACAGAATATGAGGCTTTACTGCAAGGTCTCAGAAAAGATTTGGATATGAACATTCAAAATTTAACCGTCTTTGGTGACTCTGAAATAGTGGTTAGATAGGTAAGAGACTCTATCCATTGTCTGTCTCCACATCTCAAAAGCTACCAGTCTGAGGTATGGAATTTAATGAATAAATTTTCTGCTTTCAATATAAATTCTATTCCTAGATTGAATAACTCTGAAGCATATTTATTGGCTAATGTATCTTCTTAACTTCTTCCTGCAGAAGGCTTGTCCCCAAATGCATTCTCCATTGAGCCACTTTTTTGGCCATCCGTTCCCGACAACATCACGAACTGGAGAGTATTTGAGGACGATCAACAGATTATTAACTTTCTGCACATGGAAGAAACCTTTCAAGGCGCGGTGATAGATGAACACACGCACGGCGACAATTTGCACGATTTCACGGTAATACCAGATCCGAGAACTCCCGAATCTTGATCAGATATGGTAAACTCGATCCCTAAATCTGTAGTTAGATTAGAGAAGTTTTACGATTTTCGAGATAAATTTAAAAAGACGGTCAATTGTAAAACCAATAGTTTCTCGTTATCTTATGAAAAAGTAAACTTAGGAACTAATGAAAATCCTCAGTGCATTAATCTACGGTTGGGATGTTCTCAACAAGAAAAAGATTCATTCATTAAATTGTTCAAAGAATTTAAATGTGTATTTGCATGGATGTATGACGATCTTAAAACTTTCGACCCTAACATCATACAACATGTCATCCTGATGAAGCCCCAAACCTTACCCTTTCAACAAAAACTAAGGAAAATGCACCCCAAGCTCGAACCGACTGTTCAAAAAGAATTGAATAAGCTCCTAAATGCTAAGATAATTTTTCTTGTTAGGCACACTCAATGGGTTTCTAACCTTGTCCCAGTCTGGAAGAAAAGTGGGGAAATTCGACTCTACGTCTATTTCTGAAACCTTAATAGAGCGTCTGATAAAGACAACTATCCTATCCCACCCATGGAACAAATCCTTCAATAGGTATCTGGTTCTGAGAGGCTATCCTTACTGGATGGTTTCTTGGGATACAACCAAGTCCTGATGTCTCCGCCATACCAACTTAAAACTACCTTCCGTACCCCATGGGGCACTTATGCTTATTGCAAAATGCCTTTTGGATTGATTAATGTCGGTGCCACTTTTCAGAGAGCAATGGACATTGCTTTTCGAGGCTTAATCAATAATTCCATCATAGTTTACTTAGATGATGTGACTGTATTTTCTAAAAACAAAAATGATCATCTAGCTCACTTACAAGCCGTCCTACTGCAATGTCGTAAATACGGCATCTCTTTAAATCCAAAAAAATCCAGCTTTGCAGTAGAACAGGGTAAACTCTTAGGATTCATTGTGTCTAGTGAAGGGATGATTATTGACCCCAATAGGACTCAAGCGATCGTGAAACTTCCCCCTCCTACATCCAAAAAATCGATGCAGTCTTTCTTAGGCCAGATTAACTTCGTGAGAAGATTTGTCCCCAGTTTCTCCGAAATGGACAGGCCTTTACAGAATCTAATAAAGAAAGACACCCAATATCACTGGGGACCCCTAGAAAATCAAGATTTTAATGCAATAAAGAAGGCCATAATAGACGCTCTGTCTCTCATGAGCCCAGATTTTTCTCAAGACTTTACACTCTACACTTTTTCTTTTGACAGTTCCTATGCCGTCGTCCTAACCCAAAAGAATGCCGAGAAAAATGAAGTACCCATTGCCTTTATGAGTTCTTCTTTCAAAGGCACTGAACTTAATTACCCAGCAGTAGATCGAAAAGCCTATGCTGTTTTCAAAGCAGTTAAACACTTCCGGTCCTATCTTTTGAAGTCAAGGACGAAAGTCATTGTCCCGTACCTGGCCGTAAGGAACTTGTTAGTGCAGAAGGAGCTAGGAGAAAAGAGAGCTAACTGGGTCACCTCCTTGCAAGAGTATGACTTAGAAATCACCCTAACTCATATAGTGAGAAGCCAAGGGTTGTGCAAGTTAGTTGTTGATTCAGCAGCAGGACAACAAGAAGAAAGCGATACGTCAAACCTAGGACAACACGATCAAAGTCTAATCTGTTGCGCGCAAAACCCTGTCAGTCCTTGGTATGATGATATAAGATTTTGTCTTGAACATGGTTCAACCCCTCGTCACCTGGACCCCGCTAAGAGAAGAGAATTGATATTAAAGTCTGCCTCCTTTCATCTGGTTAATGGTATCTTGTTTCGTCAAAGTTTTGACGACGTACTGATGCGTTGTCTTGAAAAATATGAAGCAGGAAACGTCTTGCTTGAGTTGCATGCAGGAGAAGCCGGTGGCCATTTCGGTGGTGACACCACTGCTCATAAGGTTTTAAGATCTAGTTATTACTGGCCCACACTTTTTAGATATGCCCATGCCTTGTGTCGTAAATGTATCATCTGTCAGAAAGCGTCAGGGCGGTTACAAAAACCAGCCTTCCCTTTGCAGCCCGTTTCAGTAGATTCTCCTTTTTAGCAGTGGGGCCTTGACATCATAGGTCCAATTAACCCTCCATCCTCGCAACAACACAAGTTTATTGTGAAAGCCATAGATTACTTTAATCGATGGTATGAAGTTGTTGCGTTAAGAACTGTCAACACCAGTCAGGTAATTGCCTTTCTAAATTCGAATATTATCACTCGTTTCGGTATCCTTGACTGTTTAGTTTTCGATAATGCTTCTTACTTTTCCTCTCTTGAGATGAGCGAGTTCACTTTGGAAAAAGGAATTAAGCTGAAGTATTATGCTAGCTATTACCCCCAGGGCAACGGATTGGCAGAATCGACAAACAATAACTTGATCAAAATCATCAAGAGAACGGTGGTTGAAAATCACAAAAATTGGCACAATGCACTACTAAACACGTTGTGGGATGACAGGGTAACACCAAAAGCTGTTGTAGGTAACTCCCCCTTTTTTCTCGTATATGGAAGAGAAGCAATTCTGTCACCTCACATTCTTCTTCCTTCACTTCAGTTGTCACAGAAAGTCCAAGAAGAAGATTGTCCCCCTTTGGAAAACTGAATTAACGCTTTGATGAAGCTAGAAGAGGTAAGAGACCAAGCTAAACGTAAGTTAGATCAACATCAACAATTGGTTAAGAGCTGGTTCAATTCTAGTTCTGCTTCTGATAGGAATTTTGAAGTAGGTGATCTCATCCTAAAGTGGGACAAACAACCTGAGGGAAAGGGTGAGCACACAAAATTTCAAAAATTATGGCTTGGACCATTTTTAATTGCTGAAAAGTTGGGTCCCAGTTATTTTCGATTGTAGAATCTTGAAGGGCATCTTGACACCTATCCGGTGAATGGCCAAGCCCTGAAAAGATACTTTTCCTGATAACTACCCTTGTATATTATGTACATATTTTGCTTTTGTTTTATTTTTCGTTTGTTCATTTTGTTTTTGATTTGAATTTATCTGTTTGTGTTTTGGGAATACACATACCTGTACACTGAGATATTCAAACAGAGACAATAGACAATTCCTTCACTGAAATAACTTCTAAGAAAATTTGTATGAACATCAATGGCATATTTCTAAAATTTATATCTATGTTGGAAAAGTCTGTTGTTTGAAAGAAGATGACTGATTTCAATCTCTGAGTAAAGCTTGTCATGATCATCTATTATCTTTTTATGCTATCCCTATTCCATAAAGGAATGACTCAGAGGATGTCTCCCTGCCTTAGGAAGTTGTTTTTGTAAATAAAACATCTCTGGATCTAAATAAAGGACAGTTCTAAAATTTCGATGAGGTCTTTAAAAAAAAAAAATATGTTAAAATATCATGATTTTCAGCATCACCCCGCTCAACTACAGATCTATGAAAAGAAAAAAATAAATAAATTATTAATAAGAGTTGTGGGAAGTTCTTGTAAACCCGTCGGGATGCTGAACAGGTCTGCTGGCAGTGGGTAAATGTATGCATGGTGCTAATACAACTTCGTCGGGGTACTGAACAGGCCTGCTGGCAGTGAAGCAATGTCGGGTATATGAAAATTCGTAAATAAGAAACCTCTTTAACATCCTTTATTCTAATCCAGAACTTCTTGACAGGATACAGATGTCAGAGTGGGTTAAATGGAAACCCTGCCGAGGCTATGGATGCCTGCTGGTAGCAATGGCTCTGTCAACAGTATTGGAGATTTTATCTTTAATATCGTGACTTGCTGGTCTTAACACTTTTATCAATTATCATCCTTTAAACACTACTGGAATAGTTGGTTAATGATGATGTTTATACGATTTTCTGGTTGTTATTTTTGAGTTCGAATTATCTTTGCTGTCCTAATCTGAATTTGTTCCTTTTTGGCAGAGATAACTTCTTATACCAGTGTGTCGCCATTGTTGGCAGCCAATTCACATTTTTTTTTTTTTTGTTTATTGTCTTATAAGCTTCCTACACCAATGTTTTGCAAACATCAATTTTTCGTCGCAATTTTCAAATAAACGACACTTTTATTTTTGCGACATTTGCACATTTACCTTCGTTTTGTTTTCACGACTGTAAGCGTGAAAACTTAGTCTGTCGAAGTCGCATTAAAATCATTGTTTGAACTGTTGTTGTACTCTTTGCTGATATGCCCATTGCGCTTACATTTCACTTATCATTATACAGTTGCAAAACTCTTTTGATCTGTACTCTTTGGACATTCTTAGATTTATTGTGTGACTTTCTCTCATTGAATTGTGATGAATTAGCATTTGGATTTATATGTTCTTTGATTTGATCTACTTGACAATTAGTTTCGTGAAAATACATAGGTGTTATGGTTAAATCCTTCATATATATCTTTTAATTGATACCTATGTTCGTGTTTTGGCATGTTGATTATATGAAAACCCATTGGCACATTGGTTAAATTCTTGATATGAGTTGTTACAATACATTGGAGCATGGATAAACATTTGGTATTGGTCTCAATTTGTATGTTGGGTGTTTTAAAACTTTGGCATAATGTTTCAATTACGCACGTTGGTTTATACATTTACCATTGGTTCAATTGGTCGGCCAAGTGACATGATTGTTGAACTATACTATAATGGGTAGAACATCTATAAGCCGGCGGTTGTACTTTGGAAATAACTATTATGCATGGCAGAGATAAGCTCCACCACCTTCGCATGATGACATTAATGTCTATCCCTTATCCTTGTTTTACCTCTATTCGCTCGGGTAACCCTTCGTGCACTCTATTCCTGTGTATGCTATGACCCAAACCCTGGCTCGTTCACCATGTGCTCGGCTCCATGGCACCGGTGGTGCGAATCAAGCTGAACGATAGCCAAGCTTTGCTATTGTTCGACAATGCCCGGAAAGACTTGGAGGATAACGGTTGGTTCACATTCGTGTGGAGGTTTGAGGGTTTTAATCTAGCTGTGGCACAATAGTTTTCCCTGACTTTTGATGGCTGTAGAGCCAAGGTGGGCGACATTCAGTTGGAAATGAATGAGGAATTTATCAGTTTTGCTACAGGGTTACCTGCCGTGGGCCAGCGTTGGTTCAAATATTCAAAAGTGGAAGAGGTTCCATGGCCACTTCTGTTCGTTTCGCGAAAGGTCACCTATTGTGAAAAAGGTATGCCCATATCCATGCTTAAACCACGTTGGCATGACCTTTTCATAATAGTCAAACAGTTCGTGACCCGTGAAGGTCGATATGGAGTCATCTTTCTCTACCACCTGCGTTTGTTAATGAATTTTATGGGATACCCGTTGAATATTCCCTTTTACTTCCAACGTAGGCTGTACAAAATGTCGAAAATGTTTAAAAGGGAGAAGGCTGACAGTAGCCTGTTCCACCATGGACTCATTAAACTTATCATTGTTTATCACTTAAGTCTCCACGGTGATAGTTGGTGAGCTTTCATCGCTCGAAATGGTTTTGATGACACAGACCCTGTCCAGGTTGACAAGCTTGTGGTAAATGAAACCAAGGTCGGGCCACCCGTGCCCTTCCATGTCCTGCTCCCTTCTCCTAAAACCTCGACCGAACCCGATGTGGACTTACCAGACATTGTAGCAGAGAAGGCTGAGGCTATTAAAAAACTTGGGAGCAAAAGGGCCAAGGAAAACCCTATTGTTGTTGCTAAGGGTAAAAAGAACGCTCGGCTTATTTCTAGGATGGCTAGAAACAAACCTAAACCCTCTGCTGAGAAAAATCCCATAGTCCTTAGTGAGGATTCAGACTCTGACATAGAACACTTCCTAGCCGGTGAGTACCCTTACTCACAGGGTTTATGCCCCGAGACACCTTATGATTTCATTTTGAATCTTCCCCCTTTCCTAAAGAATAATCCCAGTTACCCAGGGATCAAACTACCTAACGAAACACTCGGAAATGTAACTAAACCCTCACCTGCACTTTCGAAGTCAACACACTTGTCCTATGACCAATGTTATTTGTGGTTGGAACGATACTATATCGGCATTCCCATTCTCCAATCGAAAATCCAATCATTGGAAAATCAAGTTGCAGTATCTACCAGCCAAAGAGACAACCTTCAAGTGACTGATAGGAAGCAGAGAACCACTAGTTCCATCGTTTTCAAGAATGTTGAATCGACTACAACCATTGTCAACTCCAAGCTATCATGATCAAGCCGTCTTGTCGTCATACAGGTATGAATTTTGGTATCATTTTAATTTTGTAAATAACCACGATCGATATAATGATTTGAATTTGGTCTTCAAATAGCTCTATTTATATTTCAAAATGGTTATGTCATAATGTGTTCATCCTGTATATTTTTTTCTTTGCTAAAAATAAATGAAATTTCATTTTGGATACATGATTTGATCATTCCCTGTTTAGCCACAGATAGATTTTTATCGGATTTGATTGGTTTTCGATTGGATTTGATTGATTGGTTTGTCTGATTGAGTTAACGAAATGGATGGTTTGCTTTTAATTGGAATTGTTTTGTATCTAATCTGAAACAATGGTTTTTCATGCTAGATTTAGAATATGATTTTGTTTTGATTTGATTTCATTATGATTAGTTTTTATGTCATGGTTGTTGAACGATTTCATGAATTTGGTTGTTACGGTCTTTTGATATGCTGTGTCATATAATGTTCTAAATCTGATCGTTTCCAAGTTGGGAAGAATGACTTTGTTTTTATGGAAACAATACTCTCATTTAAGTCTGTGCAAATGTTGTTCACGCCTGAATCATAAAATGGTTTTGATCCACGATGACTATGTTAAAACCCAGCCGTTTGATTCGCTTGATTGGATTGTTGTATCTTCAGTTAGTTTGATCGATTTTATGAATTGTATTTGTATCAAAAATAGATTTGATTACAATTCTGTTCTCAAACGAGTTTGATAACTCAGCTCGACTTATGTCATTCTGTTAAATTCGTATGAGGAAATTCGGGTAATAGTTGTTTCAAAATGAATTCAAGAAATGATTTTGTCTGCCCCATTTTGCAATAAAAAACGATCAGATAATTCTTACGAATTCTGTTACCAATTAATTGATCCTGTTATGATTTCATTTGAGTTGATTTTCACGCCAGTTTGAGTTAATCCACTCATGGCATGAATCGTTTGCTATGTCAATACAGTTATAACGATTTGAAAATGATCTTGTTTGGACTCGATCGTATCTCTTGTTGATAAGGCATTATAACAATTGCCTATGATTTGTTTGATTATATCGGTTTCAATTGGATATGAAACGAGTTCATAAACGGTTTGATTATGATTCTGTTCACCGGACTTTTGGTAACAAACAAAACAGAGTATGCGTATCTATGTAGTCATTTGGTTGATCTTGATCCTGTTTGATTTCGAATGGTATAACAATTTTAAATTGAATGATTCATTTTCAAATAGCTATTGGATGTTAATTAAATTTAATTCTTTAAAAGATTTTCAATCAATTTTAATGTTGATTCTGTGTCTTATTTAGACCAGCTACATAATCGCAAGATTCTGTAGCTAGTCTATAGAATTAGATTTTTATCATTTTATTAATAAAGGATCCTTCTAACTTGTCCATTTTTTACCCTTTTCAGGTACATCCGAATTGCATTGGACATAATGGACAGTCTAGAGGTTATTTGTGTGTTTTAGTTTTATTTTAGGTTCCTAGTTTAGTTAAACTTGGGATATCTTCCCAGATTTTATGTAAACAGTTTTGATAACTTCCACAGGGATGTTTTACCCTGTGGAAGCTCTTTAAATACTTATTATTTTTTGTAAGAAAGGCATCCTCACTTGTGGGAGAACCAGGCTATGGAATTATAATACAAACTTAGACAGAAGTTGATGTTCTGCTACAACTTTCTCTTTCATAATATCAATCTTTTGTTTAAAGTTTATGCATGTCATTTGTAATTGATTATAGACTACTTTAGCTAGCATAGTCTATTGCAGAATGATGTGATTTAATTAATGTGATTCATGTCTGATTTCTTTCATTACTTTAAAAATACAACAATTACTTTGTTCAGTTAATGAATGACAGATTTCTCTTCTTCATCAATTGAATAATTTTGTATAAGTCTTTGCATACAAGTTTATCTAACTATGAAGATTTATAAATCATATGATTGTTGTAATTTTTATGTCTTGTTTTTCCTGTAAACATATTAAAGAGCACTGCAGCTTACCGTTTATGAGAAGCTCTTGGATAATTCGGTGCGGGTTTCCTCCCTCCGATCAGCTAAGACAATCATCATACACAGGACAAACCTAGAGCATTTCTCCAGGTCAGTTTGATTTGTTTTCGTTAATTTGTTTAGTATAATATTAGTAGTTTAGTTATATATATGTGTACTTAGAATTAGTATATTAGTTGTTTAGTTTAGTTAATTTTTTATGTTTTATTTCTGTTCATAAAATTATAAAATCAACAAAAATATCTTTCTCAGTCTTAGGGCGGAATGCAAATGATTTTTTCAGGTTTTATTCAAATCTGTAAATTTTAGATATTGTGTATTTTGTGAATAAGTTATATTTCCATTATTAGTTAAATAGTCAATTAGTTAGAGTTAGTATAGTAGTAGTTAGTAGATTATATATAGAATAGTTAGCTTAGTTTATTAGTTTGTTTTAGTTAGTTTTAGTTAGGTTAGTTTAGTTTGTTTTAATTGTTATTGTTAGTTAGATTAGTTATTATAGATTAGTTTTCTTTTGTTTTATTAGTGTTAGCGATATTTGTCGTCTCGGGATTAGGCATACCCAGGCCTGCAGTTTGCGCGGGAAGCCCTTGAGCATATCACAAGAGAATCCCATTTTGTAGCAGCGAGTCAAGCAAGCGAGTGGGCAAAGTTTTGTCTTCGGCAGTCGAGAACCATCCTCAAAGCAAATCGACTATCAAAATCTTATAGAGGAGATCGACGAAATCCCGTCAGTCGTTAGATCTCGAGAAGTTGCGCCGGGGTTAAGCCCTAGTGTGCAGAGGAGGAGACCCGGGGGAGTCATCGAGGTTTCAAGGGGTAAGAGAATTGAGACCTTTCTAGTCTCGAAATACCAACAGAGATCCTAGCCGTTGATCTTGGCAGGACACGCATCAGACATTAGGAGGAAAGTCGAGGTTTAGTTTATCGGAGAATCGAAGTTTTCGAAGAAAAGAAACTATTGCATGTAGGAATCGCGATCCGTGATTTCCCAACTAGATCAGAACCGTCTGTTAGCAGGGACGTGTGGCGAGAGATCCCGCAGATTCGGGGATCGGGGAACTGAAAGTCCCGTGCACATGACAACGGGAATCGCGATATCTCGATACGTGATTTCCTGAGGGAGTTAAGGGCTGTAATGGGGGACAGGTGTCGGAAGGTCAATCCTTGTAGGGAGACAACGCCAAGTGGAATCGGTATATCATGAACTTAAAGGTTCGTGAGTTGGAGCCGCAAAGATTTGCTTCCAGAGTTGCAAGATCGCGAGAGGCGATATCTCGGCAACCGTCGGTTAGCGTGTGGGACCGCAAGAGGAAGTGGAATACAGGTGGCATGATTTTGCGATGGGGAACGAACCGTTGATAGGTAAATGACCATGAGCCATTGGGGATCAGAGAATCACGAGTCTGAAGGATGCGTGCACATTGACGTAGAAAACCCTGAAATCCCGATGGAAAGCTATATGACTGCGGTCATATGGTGGAAGGTCACATGGACTATTGTATAGCTCGGATGGGCTAGCGCATAAGGTGCATCAGAGAATCGAAAATTGGGGAAACAATTTACACAGGGTCACAACCCATGGTTACAAGGGAAAGAAAAAGAGTTGCGTGAAAGAGGCCAAAGGCATCGGTTTTCAGTCACAGGGAGGCCCGTCACAACCTCTAGTTGCCATCGGACCCGACCTCAATTCTGGTCTTCGCTTGGAGTAAATGAAAGCAGGAAGGGGTGGTTGAAACCTCTCTTCATTCATTAAGTGTGAAGTATGGAGAGTCTGGTAAGTAGTCCACTCGAGAGGGTCCTGTGTACCCATTCTTTCAGAAAAGCCATGCCAAGTCCTCGACTAGACGAAGGAGGTCTGCACACGCTAATTTTTCATTTACCGATTCAACTACTTCCCCTGCGGGAGCCATGCGCAGTTAAGGTGGTGTCTGATAAAGAATATCAGTATGAGTTTGACTAAAGGGACACCAAGCCTTGGGCGACTGGGCACGCCTCTGCTAGGCGTTCTTCTCTGAGTATATAGACTCAGTCTTTGTATTTTGTAATCATCGATGGTAGAGCAGAGCTCCCGGTTGTAAAGATTTAATGAAGCATTGTTATCTCTGGTTATGTATGAACTCTTGAGACTTCTTGCCTTATGAATGTCAGTTTCTTTCATGTCTTTGTTCAAACTGTGTTAGAGCTACTCGGAATTGGAGAATCCAGTTGAGTTGCAACTGTTATAGGATGATGTATAATTTGATCACTGTGACAGTCGCATTGCCTCTAATTAGTCCTTGTGACTTTCCTAATGCTGAACAACTTGGAATTGGAGAATCCAGTCAAGTCCCTTCTTCAGTACTTCGAAACCCTGAACCTGAGGATCTCACTTTCAGAGTTTTTCTTCTACAAATTACTGAAAGCCTGTCGCCCGAAGTAGTTTGTTCACTCTTCTTATCAAATCTTCCACCTATTCACCTTTTAATCAAACCACTGATTGAATTTAGATCAAGACCTCCTTTGTTTCATACATGCCGGATTCAGTCTCTGAGTTAGAGTGACATTTCCCTAAAACTCTGTCCATTTGATCACCCATAAAAAACCACTGTGACATAAAACTGATGGGTGTTGGGCTCTGCTCCTGATAGCAATCCAGGAGTGACTTCCATCGCCAACATTTCTGGCGCCGTTGCCAGGGATGAAGTTGAATATTTTCCCCGGGATTGAATGTCAACGATTAACTGATTCTGAAGGTGCATCAGATATCGGAATTATCAAGATTGTTGCTATGCACCTGGCGACTCCATTGTGACGAATCCACTAGGGAGAACTTGCTCTATCAATTCTGGCTTTCAGAGGAAAACACACACGGTCTCATCCACAACTGCCCCTAGCTACACCTAAAACCGATCCAGAGGTGGTTCTCAGAAAAGGAAAGGCCCCTGAAAAAGAAGCTTCCACCCCCGAAACAGGTAATCTGCCATCTCCTTCTGTAAGAACTTTGTTTTCTCCCCCTCAGTTTCTTGATAGACCTCCTTCACAGGTTTCCCGTTTCCTGAATTTTGGGAGTGTTCCTGCTGATTTTTCCCCTCTTGGTCTGGGATTGGAGGGAGAAATCCTTGTCACTCCCCTCTCCTCTGAAGCTGTACCTTGGCATAGACCCATGACCACAGAAGATTTCCCCACTCCTGCACAAGGAGGAGTACCTACTGACTTGAGCTCGTTAGCTTTCTCCTTAAATCCTCTCTTATTTCCCACTTCACTTTGAGACTCATTTCTCACAGCACTTTCGCAAACTCCTTCTCCTTCGAGTTCTCCTCCACCTAATATTCCTATGGCCAAAGCAAATCCCCCAATGACCGAAATAGAGGTCATCATATTCGCTAGATATGCTCCCCTTGTGCTACCACAACCTCTCAATAACCTCCCTCTAGAAGGATACCTAAAGCAACTGCCCAAGTTTACAGGCGAGGGAGATATAACTGCTGAAGAGCACCTAGTATCCTTTTACACTTTCGTGGATGATAATGTTATCATGCACACAGACGTATGGATGAGAATTTTTGTCCATAGTCTCCATGGAGAGCCTAGAAAATGGTTCAGGGCCCTGCCTCCTGGATCTATTGATGGGATCAGAGCTTTAGATAATGCCTTTTTGAGACAGTGGGGAGATAAAAAAGACTTCATGTATTACATGACAGAGTTTGGGTCGTTGAAGAGAAAGGAAGGAGAGTCTGTTTCTGACTTCTCCAAGAGATTTAATGAAATGTACAACAAAATTCCTGTTGAGATAAAACCCTCCGAAGCCTCTGCAAAGATCACTTACTCCAGTGCCTTTGATCCTGATTTCTACCTACTGCTAAGGGAGAGGAGAGCTGCTACGCTGGCACACATGCAAGACGCAGCCGTGGAGGTAGAATCCAACATATTGGCTGTCAATCGACTCAGGAACACCAATGATAGAAATATGTCAAAGAGCATGCTTGAAGATCCCTTGTCTAGTTCCTCTCCCCTGCCCCATCAGATAGATGAGATAGCTAGAGCAATAAAATCACTTGCTGCCAAGATAGAAAGGTGGGAATTAGAGGGGAAGCCCATGTACAGAAATCCCTAGAACACTGATAATAGAGGTTTCAGACGACCTGCTAACAATATGCCTCAGGTTTTCCCGAGGGAACAAAGGGGAAAAGATAGAGATGATC
>SNQJ01S0048227.1:155357-178681 GCA_010110895.2 Picea sitchensis | reverse complement strand
TCAGTTGTCCAACACGTAACCATGCCCCATTCCTATATTTGAATCTAAGGTTACCACTTCCCAAGGTTCTGAGGCCCTCATTGAAAAAATACACCTTACTTCCATGTGGCATCCTACCACTTGTGCTATCCGATGTGGCGCTAATGTGGCACTAACTTGCACATGTGTGGAACCTATCCACTAACTCACCACTCAATGGTTCTAACTTTACGAAACATTTCTTTGTCATCATCAGGTCTATCTCCCATGAGATACCATTCACCCCAACCACTCTACTTCGAAAATGATCACTCTAGTGGAATTAATTCCCATACCTGGCAGCTCTCGGGTTCCAACAATCTATAGCTCGTATTACATCAACGCCCCAACTAACATGGTCGTTAAAGTTCACCTTGCCAATTCTTTGTTATGGTGAGAAGGTGGGTCTTATGCATATCTATGACTGAGATTTGATCTCTCCTCTCCATCTACCAACGAATTTTGTTTAACCTTAAGCCTCCTTTTCATCATTGGCTCATTATCCAAACCTTACTCCAGGTCCTTACTCACCAAACTCTGACAAACGACTGGGATCTAACAACATCCATATTCAACAGTCTAGATTGTCATCGAAAACCTAAGAGTTCCTGGCCTTTTTGGGACCACTCTTGTCCCATCAACCATTCAGTCGGTGATACATGTCACCCCAAGAGGCATGCTCACTTCCAAGCTAGAACGCTACATCAACATGAAGTCATCATCCCCTTTTCTCACTTAAACATAACCTATGACAGTCTACAGTGGATATCAACTCTCACCTATATGTCGATCAACGACTCCCATTTAATTTCAATACCTTCGTTGTCGGCATCGCTCTTTGGAACTATCATCCAACTTTCCCAACCTCCTATACCTCGACGATGATGTAACTAGCACCAACGGTATGATGTTTACGAGGTCACTCCCGACAGATCGGTGATCCTCGTCCCATCTTAACGTCTTCATCGTCCTTGGAGTTCATACAAGTATCAACACTCGATCGCTCCCAACGACGATGCCTTCCCCAACGAAGGGTTGATATCTACTTATCCTGCCAAATAGATGATTGTAAATTATCCTGACTCAACACATGGTTTTCTACTAGTTAACGCTTTGATTTTGGTACTTAGCCAAATTTAGGGTTCCTTTAAGTATTTTACCAAGAATCCAAGAGTCGATAAAGTGTTCTGAGACTATCCAATACTTCCTAACTTCAATGAGAGAATTTTTTTTGCATATCTTGCAAGCTTTCCACTTAAATCAGGTGACTCCTCCAAGCTTGGGATCTCTCAACCTACACATGAAATTCTCTGAAACCAAGGAACTTTCATCATCTCATGGATGAGGATTTTGTCCATGTCCTGTAAACTTTCCTCTCAAGCTGCAAGGTTCTAAGGGACACAGACTGTCCATACTTGTTCATTTTCACAATTTAACAGATCAATAAAGACCATAAAAAACACATTCCTATTACTTAGGGTTCATTTCATTGACTTTAAGCATTCACATTTCCTATTTAAATCAAACAAATACATAATTACATCATTAAAACAAAGTTTAACAGATCAAGTTAAACACGTATTTTATCGGGGAAATGGCCACCACCAATTGAATGAGATAGGATGCCTTTCCTCCCAACCTTAGGCCATACTATAGAGTACCTACCTATAGTACGTCACCCCTGTGCCAAGCCATGATACCACAAGGGGAGTGATTCAACTAGTTTCCAAGCTTAGGATGATCTAGGAAGGTTACTCTCCTTCCTATGTTGACAACAAGAGAAGTTCCCCCCCTTCCTACTGAGCTCAGGGTCTCCATAGGTTTATCAGGTAGTTTATCAACTGGATTTCCTCTACACAAGGGAGTCCCTTCTCTATTGTACAGTCCCTCGACAACCTCCCCTTACCAGTTCTGGTTACTGTCCAATAAGTTCCAAGTTGTAGCCCTGTTTTTCTCCATTTAGGATCCAGGTTTTCTTTGTTTCAGGATGATCATCATAAAATTGGAAAATCTTCCTATTTTTTTCAAGGAAAGCTATCCACTTTCTTCTTCTCTTCAATCAATGCTGGTGAACGTCTTAGATCATTGCGACCTTAGCATGTGATCTCATCGCTCACTCACTCTTTCTCATAGTGTTCTTATCCTATGTGCACTACGTGCTCTATTCGCCTTTACTCTCAGATGCTATATTTCCTCTTCTTTTCTCCATCTCCAACTACTCTATTCTTCTCTGGGTGATGTTTTTCACCTTTGGTCTCTTATTCCACCAATTCCTCGAGATTCTTACAGCTTCCTGCAAACGCGACCTGCTGTTCTAGGGTCTAAATTTTATGAAAGGGAGATATGTGGTGTCCTCTATTTCAATTCATTCAATCAAACCTTAAATTCCCCAAGAGACCGAACTACCAAAAGCTATTAACTGCCTCAACCACCGGTCTCGTTCCTCATAATAGTTCACGTGGCTCCATACAAGTTTGGGTACGTGGGTCAGTGTATGTTTATGCCTTTCAAGCATAAGATGGCTTGTTGAACAAGCTTCCTATTTTATTCACTAAAACATCTCAGCTCCACCTCACCTTTCCACTTCATGAATTCTTGCTTCATCAGTTCCCACTTGTTTATCATGGCCAGTACTTTCAAGGTTTTTCCCTCTCAGCCAGTTGTTTGGTATTTTATTAATTAAAAAACAATTAAATGCTCCATAATCACATCATATGAAGTCTTAGCATAATTACAGTCTTTGGGGAAAACACAGTGTTACATCCCCCCCCCCTCATCCTACTTAAAAGAAACACCATCCTCGATGTTTAAAACACCATGTATATATAATTACACAGAAAACAAAAATGGGTATGCCAATATCATGACATATTCCATCTCCCATGTAGTCTCATCTACTCCAAAGTGCTTCCATTGCACCTTGACCTACACGATGGCTCGGTTCCAAAGCATTGATTCTCCCTTGTCTAGAATGTATTGAGGTTCGGGCTGGAACTCTCCCTCTTGTTCCACTTGTATCACATTCCAATCAATAACATGATTAGGATCATGAAGATATTTCTTTAATAAATACACATGGAATACATTATGAGCTATAATAGTGGGTGGTAAAGCAAGTCAATATGCTACTGGTCCTATTCTCTCCATGACTTCAAATGGTCCACAGTAATGGGGTGCCAATTTAGCACACATTCCCATTCTCAGGGAACTTCTCTTCGGTTTTACTCAGAGATACACATGATATCCCACCTTGAACTCTTTGTGAGTTCTCTTTCTATCTGCATATCTCTTTTGTCTATCTTGGGATACTTTAATATTTTTCCTTATTTTAATTATTGCTTGTTCCATCTCTTTCAACAATTCTAGTCCAACTGTGATTCTATCCACTGGGTTGTCCCAACTGATTGGAAATCTACACTTTCTGCCAAACAAAACCTCAAACAAGATCGTCTTGAACGATTCATGATAATTGTTGTTGTATGTGAACTATACTAGGGGTAAATACTCTTCCCATGGCTTGGGTTGATGCATAACATGCATCCTCAACATGTCTTCTAGCACTCTATTCACTCTTCCGGTTTGACCATATGTTTTAGGATGGTACATCGTGCTAAACACAAACTACATTCCTAATCCCACAAACAACATTTTCCAAAAACTTGAGGTGAACTTAGCATCTCTAACCAATATTATGGTCTTGGGAAAACCATGTAGTCTTAAAATTTATCCTATAAAAATATTAGCAACGTCTATGGATTTGAAAGTAGATTTTATAGGGGTAAAGTGAGCTTCCTTGCTCAACTTATCTACCACAACCATAACCACTTCATTATGCTTGATTGTATTTGGAAAACCAATAACGAAATCCATGGAAAATATTTCCCATTTCCACTCTGGAATAGGCAGCGGATGCAATAGACATGCAGGATGTTTGTGCTCAACTTTTACTTGTTGGAAATCTAGACATTTAACAATGCACTCGACAATGTCTTGCTTCATTCCAGGCCAAAAATACAGTTGCCTTATTATTGTTACCATATTTTCATAACCAGGGTAACCTACATAGGGTCTTCTATGGAACTCATCCACAATCAAGGGCCTCAAATATGTCGAATTAGGCACATACAATCAATTGTTATATATCAACAGATTATCAACCTCAAGCTGATATCCTTCATATTTCTTCTCCATGGGTTCCTGTTGTAACCCTTCTTTCACTTGATTGAAGAACTCATCACCTTGCAAGAGGATTTTAATCCTCTTCTTGATGTCAGACTCTCCCATACTTGCTACTACCAAGTGTACATCTTGTACAATTCGGCTAAGTGCATCAGCCACTTTGTTTTCTTTCCCTTTAATGTCTTTGATTTCAAAATCAAACTCATTGATCAACGCAATTCACCTAGCCTATCTAGCATTCAACCTTGGATGATAAAATAGGTACTTCAGACCACAATCATATGTCATCATGATAAACCTTCTCTCGAGAAAGTAATGTCTCCAGATCTTCAATGCATGCACAATTTCTACCAAATCTAGATCATGAGTGATATACTTCTGCTCATGCTCATTTGGTTTCCTTGATTAATAAAAAATCACTTGTCCATATTGCAAAAGGAATACTCCTATCCCTTCCCACCAATCATTAGTGCAAACCAAGAAGTATTTTTTAGGGTCTACAATTTTCAGAACATGGGTGTTAGTCAAAATATGTTTCAATTGTTGGAAGTTATCTTCACACTCTGGTGACCATACAAATCTCTTCCCCTTTCTCTACAATGAAGTAGTGGGATTAATGATCTTGAAGAATCTCTTTATGAACCTTCAGTAATATCCAACTTGTCCCATGAAGGATCTTAATTATATTACATTTCTAGGGGCAGGCCAATCCATGATTTCCTTGATCTTGTCAGGATCTACTTCCACTCCTTTTGTTGATATTATGTGGCATAAATAATAGATTTTTCTTTCAAAGAAATCACACTTTATGAACATAGCATACAATTGGTATTCTCTCCATACTCGTAAAACCATATTTAGATGTTCTTCATGCTCTTCTTTAGTATTGGAATAAACCAAAATATCATCCACAAATACTAAGAAAAAATTGTCTAAATATTTGCTAAGAATGTTATTCATTAAACACATGAATGTAGTTGGTGCCTTTGTAAGCCCAAGTGACACCACAACGAACTCATAATGTCTGTACCTTGTTCTAAAGGTTGTCTTGTGGATATCCTCATCCTTTATCATAACTTGGTGATATCCAGACCTTAAAATCGATATTTGAGAAGACTGCAAATCCTCTAAGCCGATCAAAGAGATCATCAATCTTGGGAAAAGGATATTTGTTATTGATGGTCATCTTTTTCAATTTCTTGTATTCAATACGCAATCTCAAGGTACCATCCTTCTTCTTCACAAACAAGGTTGGTGCTCCCCATGGGAACACACTTGGCCTGATGTAATTTGTATCCATCATTTCCTTCAACTGCACTTTCATATCCACCAACTCCGACGTGCTCATTCTATAGGGTAATTTTGATGTTGGTACCTCTCTAGGTATGAGATCTATTGAGAAATCAAAATATTTTTCAAAGGTAGTCTAGGCACCTCCTTTGGAAAAACATCCTTGAACTCCCACAACACAGTGTGATATTCAGAGTTCAACCTTCATGTTCTTGACTTATGATGTGCTAAGCACTTGTATAGCATACAAAGGATACCCTTTTCAACTAAACTTCTTAAGCTGCAACATCGATATTTTCTTTATTGAAACCAGCTTCTGAACGCCTTGCAAAATTCTTGAATTTCCTTCATTATCTTGACACTCTAAAGTTTTCTCATATCAATTCAACTTTGCCTTGTGGGAAGCTAACCAATCCATACACAAAAACATATCATGTGAGCCTAGGGGTAGGCTATTCAAGACTGCCTAATTCTGTATTCCACTCATCTCGAATGGACAGACTTCTATGATCTCAACCACTTTTCTCTTCATTCCCGTCGCTAATTGGAATAACCATGTTATTGCATGTTTCTTCCTCTGTAGAGAACATGCTTCAACAACTCTAGGTGAGACATAACTAAGACTAGATCCAGGGTCAATGAAAATAGAAATGATTTTCTTGGAAATTATACATCCTAGCTCCACCACAAAAGCTTGGTGGTCTTCTTGTCGATTTTCCACAACTGCATATATCCTTGGCCCACTCCTGGACACATAATTAATTGTAACTACCTCTTGGACATTATATTCCTTCTTGTTGTCATGTTTTCTATGGGGGAAATCACTCAAAAAGTGTGGCTCTCCACATCCCCAGCATTGGAAAGTTCCTTTCTTAGGCTCCTCTTCCCTTTCCTTTGCTTTATCTGCTGGCTTATTTCCACTTTGATATGGAAAATTTTGTTGGTGTACACTTCTTCTTGGCTAGCCAAATTGTGCACTCTTCCTTTAGTTATTTTATGAAAAGGACTTGAATACATTCTTTTGGAATCCACTCTTGTCCCTCCTTTTACAATCCTTTGAAGGCTCTTTCTTAGGCTTAGACTCATCGTATAAACACTTGGCCTTCTGAATAATGTCCTCCAATGTCTTCGGCTTGTCAAACTCAATTTGGTCATGATAGGATTGTGGTAATCCATTGAGAAAACATTGCACTCTTTCTTTCTCATCCTTGAGGTAAGGAACATACCTCAAAATCTAGGTGACGCACGCTGGGTTGTGGAATTGGCACGAGATCCATCCTGAGTAGAAATTAATGGCTCTTCTATTATATGAATCAACTGAGAATCCTTTGCAACACCTTATAAGGGCCATATTACTTTGGTGATAATTTATTATCCTTCTTAGATTTCTTGATAGACATATGTTTGTATGGTTGTAGTCTTAAAAATACCCAATCCCCTACTTCAAAATTTCTTTCACTACGATGTTGATATGTTTGTTGTTTCATGTGATTTTGTGCCATGGTCAAGTTGTCCTTTAAGGGTTGGAGAACTTGTTGTTGATGCTTGATGTGATCTTCCACTGCTTGAACCTTATATTTTTATTTTAGAGAAGAAGTGATGGAAGGTGGGTGTGTTGGACACACCGACCACATTGAGAGGGGGGGGTGAATCAATGTAGGGATATTTTTAAAACTTCCCCTTTACAAAAACTCCTTAGTTAGCAATCACCATTTTCTCATTACTTATTGTTGTCATTTATAACTAGCTAAATATGAAGATACATCAACAACATATACCAACAACAAATATCATCAATAACTCATCACCACAAGGAACACAAAGAACACAAGATGTATGCACAATTTTCTTTTTATTACAGACTACAATCCTTGGGATATCAGAAACAACTGAATAGAGTTACAAATCCACAAGAGCACTAGCCCTACAATGCAAGACTTAATTTACACAACTCAACACCATCTGAGAAGAGGAATCAATCCTCAACATATACCAATTTGTCAACAAGTATGCGACCTGTCAGTAGTGCAACATGTGTATGTACACGCACTACCAATAGTACTGCTCATGTATGTACGCGGCCAGTCTGTACTACAACCTGCATATGCCTTCTGAGTAATTAGGATTTTCTCTCTATGAAAAACTTAGATCCTTTGCATCCTTCAGTCACATATACTTTTGTCTTTCATTGTCCAATCTAAACCATAACCAATCACAACACATCTATGCTATCCCACAACTTACTCATGCTCCTCAACCATACAATATGAATGTTACTTAATCATGTATAAGAAACTAGTATACTATGGAAATCATATCAATACTGAACCATAAGAGTAATGCTCACTCTATCAATCAACCATATCAAAACAACCATACCAAGAATGCCTTAAGCATTCACCATACAATAATCAAGAGTATCCATCAAGACAACTATGTAACCATACCAAAGTTTCTGTGGCATATCTGAGCCCATAGAATGTAGATACGGAACTTGCTTCAGACTTCAAGAACCTGGAATCAACTCACACTCAAGTCTCCACGACTTCATCCAACTGTACGTGCTCTACCTTCCTTCAGCCCACATGTGTATGTGTTCTTCCTCACTGTAGCCTGCGTACTCCTTCAGAAACTATGGTTTCTGAACTTCTGAAACTTTCACTGTCATGATCTCAGACTTACAGAAACTTTGATGCTTCCATGAGATCCTCCATTCAATCTCACTCTCATAATAGATCTTCAAGCTATGCTCAAGAGATGATTTTCACAAAAGACCTTTGCTTTTTATTTATACTCTCCAAGTAGTTTTCTTAGAAGCATCTTCTAGGCCACTTTGTCCACATATCCACTTTGTCCACATAGTCACCTATGTCCAACTTAGCCCAATTTTCCACTTTTCCATGTATCCAATAGCCACTTGACCACTTAACCCATTTTCCTCATTTTAGGGTTAAACTTCTTATAACCACTTTCCATAATTAGAAGGTTCTCCATTTACTTTATTATTTAAATAATCCTCCTTGACTTTGTCACTTCACTTTATTATTTAAATAATCATCTTTGATTTTGTCACTTCCTTTAATGTTTAAATAATCCTCTTTGACTTTGTCCTTTCACTTTATTTAAATGATCATTGACTTTTCACTTCACTTTATTATTTGATAATCCTCTTTGATTTTGTCCTTCACTTTATTATTTATAAATAATCCTCTTTGACTTTGTCACTTTGATTTTGTCACTTCACTTTATTATTTAAATAATCCTCTTTGACTTTGTCACTTCGCTTTATTATTTAAATAATCCTCTTTGACTTTGTCACTTCACTTTATTATTTAAATAATCCTCTTTGACTTTATCACTTCACTTTATTATTTAAATAATCCTCTTTGATTTTGTCACTTCACTTTATTATTTAAATAATCTCTTCTTTGCAAGCACTTTGACTTCTTTGACCTTTTGGGGCTTCAAGCCAACATATGAGGGTCCTCCAATTTCGTAAGGTCATAACTCTCAAACCATGAGGAGTTATGTGATGTTCCACATACCACCATAAATGGCTTGACAAGCACTATCCATCTAGGATAGTTCCACTAAAAAATTCACTAATCTTCATCTCATTAATCCACAATTAAGCATGGTTTCTCTAACCATGCTACTAGGATAAATCAACCGCAAAGTGTCTTCCCATGAGGGATTTCACCATAAGGGGACCACTTTGGAGTTCACCACAAAGTGTCTTCCTGTGAGGGCTTTCAACATAAAGGGACCACTTTGGAGTTCATCCATTTGTACAACCATGACCTTTGGATTTCATCGCAAAGCGTCTTCCCGTGAGGGCTTTCACCATAAGGGGACCACTTTGGAGTTCATCCATTTGTACAACCATGACAAGACAATAATGAGTCATATTTAAATCAATCCAACTACAACTCATTGATCCATCTTTATCTATGCATACAACTATGACTCCTCTTGACATCAAGGTCAATACATGATCCATAAATCACTACATCAATATACTATGACAAGAAATTGTTCCTTTTGCATCAATCCTTTGACATCAATGACAATATTATCCAACAATCTCCCCCTTTCGCATTGATGGAAATACCAACATTTATGTCAACCCTAATCATTGATAGAAATATGTAGACAATACATTTATCCACATCAATAGTCATCTCAATCACATCAATGTGACTATCTCTCGCCCTTTGACATCAATGGAAATGGGTAGTTCTCTCCTTGGGGATGCTCCCCCTGCCTAAACTCTCCTTGGGGCTGGTCCACCTACCTGGATGCCTTTGATCTTTCTCTAAATAATATCTACCATTTTGAACAAGGGATATCACTCTAATGTAATGATTAAAATATATAGCTCATGCTCCCCCTGTGACCATCTCTCCCCCTGGAACTATGTCGTTGTGCTCTTTCTCCAAGTATAGGTCACTTTTTCAAGTATTTATCTTTGCATCTGATAAATCTCTCCTCCTGGAATAATGGGAAGAAGAATGACTACCCCTATGGGTATGTCTCCCCCTATCTTCTCTGCAATATGAACAATATGCTACCACTGCAATATGCTTCTACTACAAATGCTATTTCTCAACAAGAACATAGATCAAATGCTCTTTCTATGACGATCCTTGGACCTATCCATGCATCAAAATTGTGCCATACCATACATCATGAAGAAAAAGATATGCCAACAATGAATAGAGAATCATGAACAAAAAATTAACCAAGTACATCATGTGCCAACCATGCACAATACCCATGTACATCAACCATGTACATCAATACCATAAGATATCATCAATGGAGTGCATAAACCATATGCCTCTACTAACATGCCAACCATGTGCCTCAAACAAGTGTCATATCACTCATGATATGCCTCTACCAAGAACCAAGTGCCACAATCATGTATCTTAATCAAATGAAGTGTCTCAACTATATCATCCATACATCAACAAGTGCACCAGACATGTACCAATTGTACCAAGCAAGTGCATAAACCATGCACCAATACTACAACAAGATGAACTACAATCAAGATGTGCCCTCATGCATGTATGCCATATCCACCATAAAACATGTAATCATGAAAACCTGCAATAAACATGTCAGACCCTACAACAAACCATGTCAGACCCTGCAACACAGAGTTATACCATCATACCATGTTGCAACTCATATGCATAGCCCTTTTCCCAAGGATTTTTACCACAGATACGCGGCCTACTGCATAGACAACTCACATATGTACGTGACTTATTCATAGGTCAGCTTGCGTATGTACGCGAATTTTACCATTGTAACTCACATATGCTTCTGAAGATGACAAACTTGAGCTTCCCTTAAGGCTGTCATTTTGTTCTGACTGTTTATTTTTCTTCATCCACTTCTGAAGGTGTCCCATTTTTTTTCAGAACTTGAGCTTTAAGCTTCCATCTTTTCATAAATGTCTTCCTTCCTAACTTGATGCCTTCTTCTAGTCATGCTATATGAAGTCCTCATCATGGAATTTATTCTTGTGTTCCAACAATCATAGGATTTGTGGCCAAATCCACTACAGTTGGAGCAGCTCATGGTGTGACAATGAGCAACAATATGCCCTACTTGATTACATCTCCAACACCTTAAGGTGTTATGAAATCTTTCACTATCTTTCCTTGCATAATATCTGCATTCCAAATCTTTGTGATCATATTCATTACATGAGTAACATTGACCATGAAAAACATTTTCATACCTTTGTTTTGGTGTCCATATTGAAGGTGTCTCTCTTCCTTGAGGTGTAAAGATGGCTTCTTGATTTCTTCCTTGCTTTGTTCTTTTGAAACTTTCCTTTCCTTGTGTAGATGATTGACTGGAAACATTATTTCCATCCTTTGAGAGTGAGGGACTTGCCTCATGCTTCTTTGAAGTGCTTGCTTCAACATGTGTAGCTTATTTCTTGTATTCAAGACCTGATTTATTATTTGGTGATCTTTGACTATCCAAGATCTCATTCAAGGTTGTTGAGCTATTCAAGAATTTGTTTGAATTCTTGATGTAGGAGCATCGTAGAAAGACAAAGCATGTGCCTAGCCAAAGAGACAACTAGATGCGCAGATGCAATTAAATACGTTTTTGTGAAAATGTTTTGAAGTTTAAAATCTGAAGCATTAATGTAATGGACAGGAGGAAAGTGTAGTTTCATTTATATCTTGAAGATCCAAATTGATTTTGGAGTGTATGTTCCTATCTTTCGGATGTAATAGGCATGTATGTGTGTTTAATGAAAGTAGGTGGATTTAATTTAATAGATTAGATAGTTTTAGAAGCGTAGGAGGGAAAACGGGTCATAGACACCCTCACCTTGTATCATTGTAACATAATTTATAATTCGTAAGTTGTAGAGTTGTAGAGAAGAATATAAGAGAACAAAGAATTTTATGCATTTTAGTTGTTATTTGCCATGTATAGGAGCACTAGAATTAATAGAAGAAAGCTTTGATTCCAATCTACATGTTTGTTATGGTTTTTGGAACTACCTGTTGAATGGTATGTTGCAAGCTAGTTTATATTCTCTGTGTGCATTTTATTTGCATGAAATCTATGTGTGTATGCTCTAGAACTCTATGTTGAATGTTTGAATTCTGGATAAGGGGAGAATGAGTTTCAGTTGTTTCTCTTTCTAAGAAATCCTACAAAGAGTGTAGTGGAGGGTCTGCAAGGAGTGCGATGACCAGGCTATGAGTTTCATCTCAAAACCCTCAGAGGAGATTCAAATCGTGTTTTTATAGGCCAAGTGCAAGGTTAGCTCAGAGTCATGCAAGGTGTGTGCAGGCTGAGCGAGGTATGGGATTTTATAAACTCAAGAGGGAGATTGAGAGATTGTTGTTGCAAGATGTGCATAGAGTTGAAGACCCAAATAACCAATGGTTATTTGAAAATTTGCCACAAGGAGTGCGTGCAGGGACCGTTTTGGAAGTTCTGAGCATACAAGAGTAAGCTCAGAAGGGATAGAACCTCTAAAGTGTTCGAATAAAGACAGAGGTCGAAATCGTCTCACAGAAGTTAAGTTCAGGAGGGAGGATGCCAATTCATTTGGCCAGAAGTCCTTGAGAAGTTGAATCTGACGACATAATCGCTTCAAGAGGAAGTGCCAAAGTTATGTAGGCTGTTGGATCTAATAGATTAGCGAAGGGATTAAGACTAAGTCTTTCAACACCCATAATCTCAAGAGGAGTAGTGACCGTTAGATTCAGATCAATGAGGACCTTTTATCTTGTATGTGAATTCACCATATCGGGGATCGGGAAGTGGAGTAGTTCAAGGTTGGACTCGAGAGTTGTGAATTCCCAAGTTGCAAAATCCTGATACAGCTAGGACCGTTGGATCGAGGGAGGCACACAACCATAGATCTCGTCGAGGGTATGATTTCATAGTTGGGGATCCATAGAGGAAGAGGAACGGTTGTTGGTTGTTCGCTCGAGTTACGAAAGCCGGAATGTCCGTGTGGACAGGTGGCAAGAACTCACCCTGTAAGTAGAGTAAAGCAGAGGTGATAGGTGGCGTGCGCCCGTCGCTTTGGGTGGAGTTAACCTTCGTTAACGGATCACATTTCGGGGATTCGCAAGAGAAGAGCACGAGAGGTTGGTGCTCCAACTCGCGAAGTCACAACTTGCGAAAGGTGCTTGCGTTAAGGCTTGGTTGTGGTCATATTGGAAAAGGGGTTGAGGAGGGGGCTTACTCCTTAAGCCCATTCACAATTTCACTTTTCGGCTATTGCTAAGGACTGTGGAATTTTATTCGAAGTTTCCAACTTGTGAGACTCGAAGTCCTTTGCGGGGTTAAACAAGGAGTTCATTTAACCCTTGTCGTGGTTTAGAAAAGATCCTGTGTGGATCTTGGCCTGAGGGTAGGAGGACTACACCAGTTGTGGTATTAGAGCTCAGAACAAATTCTTTGCTTTCTACAACAGAGAGAAAAGAGGAATTTTACAGCCATGCCGCCGAGAAGAAGAGAAAGGCCCATGCCTGATCCAACAGTGGAAAGAAAAATGCGTGAATTACGTGCCAGACTTGATGCTATGGAGACAAAACAGAGGCGAACAATTGACACTGGGGATATCAGTGAAGCTGAAAGTGAAAATGAAGCTGAAAATGAAGGATAAGAAGTTGCAGTCGAAGATGCTGCAGAAGAACGCCTATTTAGGGTTGTTGCAAGGATAGGTGCTAGGGAAAAAATGGACATTCCAATGTACAGAGGCAACCTAGATGTTGAAGAGCTTCTAGACTAGATTAGATTCCTAGACAAATACTTTGACTATGAGGATGTTGAGGAAGACAAGAAAGTCAAACATGTCGTTACTAGACTTAAAGGGCATGCAACACTGTGGTGGGATGAACTGTAGGCTGACAGACGTTGTAAGGGCAAGCAAAAAATCAAGAGTTGGGATAGAATGGTTGCAAAAATGAAAACCAAATTCATACCCAGAGATTATCAAATCAATCTATTTAGGAGGATGTAGAATTTGAGACAGAAGTTGATGTCAGTGAAAGAATACACTGAAGAGTTCTATAGGATAAACATCATAGCAGGTCATCGGGAAAGTGATGATGATAAAGTTTCCAGGTATATGAATGGTATATGATATGCCATCCAGGATGAGACGAACATGATGACCATCCGAACCATAGAATATGCTTATCAGATGGCTCTAAAAGCTGAAGAGAAGATGAGTCGAAAGCAAGGTCAAAGAGGCCGAGGGAGAAGTCAAAGCCGAGTCAAGACAATTGCCCAGGACAGAACTCAGAAGCCTAAAGAAGAGGAGGAGAAACCTCAACCTCAACCTGAGAGAGGAGGAAGCTCACATGGGAGGAAATATGCTGATAGAAATACTTTTCCTCGAGCCAGAGGAAGAGGAAGAGGAAGAGGCAAAGGAGGTGAAGTGAAATGCTTTTTCTGTGGAAAAATCGGACATAAATCCTATGAGTGTCCAAATAGGAAGAAATATGGTGGTGAAACTCACATTACCGAAGCTCAAGGATGAAATGTTGAGGCAGAGGATGCTGAGGGTGGAAGATATTTGATGATGTGGAAAGTTCTCTTGAAACCGGAGAAGAAGCTAGAGAACCCAACCCAAAGAAACAGTTTGTTTCAGACTGCTTGCAAAACCAAAGACATGGTATGCAAGGTCATAGTGGACAGTGGTAGAACAGATAATATTGTATCCACATAAATGGTAGAAAAGATGGAGCTGGAGATTGTTGCGCATCCAAGCCCATACAAATTTTCATGGCTACAAAAAGGACATCAGGTAAATGTCACTAAACAATGTTTAGTTGAATTTAAAATAGGAGGATATAATGATGAGATATTATGTAATGTCATTCCCATGATGTTTGTCATCTATTGTTGGGTAGACTGTGGAAATATGACATAAATGTGGTGCATGATGGGAGAAAGAACACGTACACTCTGGAGAAAAATGGTAGGATGCACATGTTGCTTCCAATCAAGGAAAAAGAGGTGAAAATAGAGATGAGCAACACTGTACTTCTTATGAGTGGGAAGGAAATTCTTAAGTAAGTCAAGAAGAAGGAAGACACACAATTCATTTTGGTTAGGAAGCCCATAATTGTTTTGAACAACACTAGGATAGATGATTTACCGAAAGAAATCCAGGAGTTGCTGAAAGAATTTTCTGATATAGTAGAGGACGAACTACCTTGTTCGTTGCCACCTATCAGGAGTATAAGTAATCACATCGATCTTATTCCTGGAGCTAGATTTTCAAACAAAGTAGCTTATAGGTTGACACCGCAGGAGAATGAAGAAGTTAAGAGACAAGTCCAGGACTTAATGGACAAAGGATTGATTCGGGAGAGTTTGAGTCCATGCGTTGTTCCAAAAATGTTGAGCCCAAGGAAGGATGGTGGCTAGAGAATGTGTATAGACTTGAGGGCAATCAATAATATTACCATCAGATACAAGTTAACATTGCCAAGGATGGATGACTTGATGGATTGCTTGAGTGGAGCAAAGTTTTTTTCAAAGATTGATTTGAAAAGCGGATATCATCAGATTAGAATGAGAGAAGGTGATGAATGGAAGACGACATTCAAGACGAATGAAGGGATTTATGAATGGCTTGTCATGCCATTTGGCTTGACGAATGCGCCTAGTACTTTCATGACGTTGATGAACGAAGTCCTGAAGGATTTCATTGGGAAATCCATCATTGTATATCTTGATGATATATTAATATTCAGCAAAACTGAAGCAGAGCATTTGAAGCATTTAGATGCAGTGATGAGAAGGTTACAACAAGAGAAATTATTGATCAACATGAAGAAATCGTCATTTATGAGGACAAAAATCATTTATTTGGGTTTTGTTATCACTGCAAATGAATTGAAAATGGATCCGGAAAAGATAAAGGCGATTAAGGATTGGCCATCACCAAAGAGCGTGTTTGAAGTTCGAAGCTTCCATGGTTTGGCTAGATTCTACAGGAAATTCATCCGAAACTTGTTGGCAGCCAATTCACATTTTTCTATTGTCCTTATAAGCTGCCTACACCAGTGTTTTGCAAACCTTGATTTTCGTCGCAATTCTCAAATAAAACGACACTTTTATTTTTGCGCCATTTGCACACTTACCTTTCTTCTTGTTTTCACGACTGCAAGCGTGAAAAATTGGTTTTCGAAGTCACATTAAAATCGTCACTGAATTGTTGTAATCATTCTTGTCGATATGCCCATTGCGTTTCCTATTTACTTATCACTATGCATTTGACAAGACTCCAAGGTCCTTATTCATTTGGCATTTTTTTTGAATTCGTTTTACAAGATTGGGGTGATGTTCTTTTAATAGAGTTTGTGATGCGTTAATGGTTTGATTTGTATGTTCTTTGATCGATTCGCTTGGAACATTGGCTTTTTTTTTAAAAACAAACACATTTGTGTTGCGGCAAAACCCTTGGTATAAATCGTTTTATACAACACATAGTTCATATGGTCAAACCCATGGTATGATTTCGTTTATTGCTTTGGTTTTGAAACTAAAACTATGGTTCGCGCAAATTTTTAATCCACTTACCATATATCCATTGGTTGATTGAAATGGCATAATTTTTAACACATATGCATAGTCATTTGAATAGTTTTAAGCGCTGGCGGTTGTACTGTGGATATGACTGTTGTGCATGGGCTGAAATAGCTCCACCACCTTTGCACGTTCTATCATAAATGATTCCCCCTTGTCCCGGGTCACTCCTGGTGTTTTCGGATAAGCCTGTGAGAATTCTACCTCTGCGTTTACTATGTTCAAACCCTAACCTCTGCACCCTACTCACCGTGTGCCCCTCTCAATGGCACCGGTGGTGCGAATAGAGACGAACGGTAGTCAGGCTCTGTTACTGTTTGATAACGCTCGTAAGGATTTAGAGGATAATGGATGGCTCGTGTTTGTACAGAGGTTCGAGGGTTTCAATTTGTTGGTTGCACAACAATTCGCCCTTACCTTTGATGGGTGTAGGGCTAAAGTAGGTGACATTCAGCTTGAGCTGAATGAAGAGTTCATAAGCTCTGCCATAGGATTGGCAGCCACGGGCCAACAATGGTTTAAAAACTCCAAAGTCGACGAGGTGTCATGGCCTTTGTTATTCATATCATGAAAAGTCACATCCTGTGACAGAGGTATGCCTATTTCCACACTTAAACCCATGTGGCATGATCTTTTGATAATGGTTAAACAATTTGTGACCTGTGAGGGTCGGTATGGATTGGTTTTTCTTTATCACCTTCGACTGTTAATGAATTTCATGGGCTATCCATTGAACATGCCATTTTACTTCCTGTGTAGCCTTTACAAGATGGCTAAGAGGTTCAAATGCGAGAAGGCTGATAGCAGCTTGTTTCACCATGGCTTGATTAGACTCATCGTCGTTCACCATTTAAACCTCCACGGAGATAATTGGCAAGATTTTCTCTCTCGAAATGGATTTGTTAATTCATAGTCTGTCCAAATCGACAAGTCTGTGGTCAGTGAGACTAAGGTCGGGCCACCTGTGCCTTTTCATGCCCTTCTACCCTCTCCCAAACCCTCTGTTGGCCCTGACATCGACCTACCCGACATCATAACAGACAAAGATGAGGCTGTCAAGAAGCCTGTGAGTAAGAAGGCCAAGGGTAACACTACTGTCAACAACAAGGGTAAAAAGAATGCCCGATTGATATCGAGACTTGCGCGGAATAAACCTAAGCCAAACCTCGATCAAAAGCCCATATTTCTGAGCGAGGACTCAGATTCCAATATCGAGCGCTTCCTAGCTGGAGAGTACCCTTATTCCCAAGGCCTATGCTCCGAGCCACCCTATGACTATGTTTCTAATTTTCCCCCATGCCTAAAGAACAATCCTAACTACCCAGGAATCAAGCTTCATAATGAAACCCTCGATGATTTGAACAAACCCTCAACTGTTATTTCGAAGCCCGAACAGACATCATGCAACCAATGTAATGTGTGGCTTGAGCGCTACTATACCGACGTTCCCTTATTACAATCGAAGATCAAATCTTTGGAAAACCAAGTTACAGTGTTGTTAAGAGAAAGGGACAAACTTCAAGCTAATGACAAGAAGCAGAAAACTACTGGTTCGAACGTTTTCAGGAATGTTGAATCGGCAACAGCCTTCGTCAATTCTAAATTTTCATGACCAAGTTGTTTTCCGATTCTCCAGGTATGAATTTCAATATCAAATTCGTTTTATGAATTGCTCGGATTAATATAATGAATTGGGTTTTGGGTTTCATTTAGCTCTGTTCATTATTCAAAATGATTTTTGTCATGGTTTGATTATCAAAAACGGTTATGTGTGGATCCTGTATAGTAGATTCATTTTGCTAAAATCAAATGTGGTTATGATTTTGGTGTGTGATTTGGTCGTACACAGCTTAGCAATTGATAGGTTTTCATTGGGTTTGATTCGTTTTGAATAATTCTGTTGGTTTGAATTAACCAAATCAATGGGGTTTTCTTTTGCTTGGATTTTGTTTGCATCTGACCTGTACAAAAGATTTTTATGCTAAAATTAGAACATGGTTATGTTTTGATTTAATACGATTTTGTTGTGGTTGGATTATATCGGCTCTGATTTAGTTTTTATGGTTTGATTTTGGAACGATTTTGTGGGCTTGAATTGTTATGATCCTTTAAATATATTATGCGTCATTATTAATGATTGGTTTAATAAATATGATGTAATCTTGTAAATCGAGAAAACAACTCTGTTCGACTTCGATTTGGCAAAAACGACTCTGTTTTGTATTCAATTGATATTCTCATTTGGCCTGTATCGAAGATCTATTTGCTAGAATCATGGACACAATGTTAATTCATAACGATTCTTCCAGCCTCAAACCATTTCGATTCATTCCTATTTGATTTGATTTGCAAGTGATTATTGTGTGCCACGATTAGCAGGATCATTTATATTCGTTTAATATAGCTCTATCAATTTCAAAACGATCATGTTGGTCTCGTTTGGATACGACAGTGATCTTGTTGATAGCTGAAGCGACTATTTGTTTTGATTTCAATTGGTTATGAAAACGATTTCATTGTTGTCGAGTTATCCAATACGATTCTGTTTACCCAAATTTGTGATAAAACATGGAACAAAGTACATGCATCTCTGTAATCATTCGATTGATCATAATCTTGTTTGCTCTCAAAATTAGCATAACAATTTTGATTTGAATGATTCGTTGGTTTTAAAATAGCAATTAGATACTTGTTTAATAGTTTGAATTTAATTCTTTGAGTGTTGAATTGGTTTTAATACGCGTCTGTGTTCAATTTAGACCAACTACAGAATCGCAAGATTCTGTATCTTTAAAATTAGATTTTTATCAATTTTATCTACAAAATATCCTCTAATATTGTCTATTCTTGTCCTTGTTCAGGTACATACGAATTGCAATGATCAATTTGGGCATGCTATGACAATATAGGAGATATTTGTGTGATGTAGTTTTTATTTTTAAGTTGTTAGTTTGAGTTAGAAATAGAGACTTGGGATATTTTCCCAGATTTGTGTAAAAAGTGTTGATAACTCCCACAAGGATGTTTTACCCTATGGGAGGTCTTTAAATACTTGTCACATTTTGTAATAAACTCATCATCCTCACGGTGGGAGAACCAGACTATGGATTTATAATACAGGACTGAGATGAAAGTTGATGTCTTGTAACAGCTTTCGCTTTCAATATATCAAACTTTTGTTTCGAGTTTTATTCATATCATTTTGCAGTTGATTATAGACTACTTTAGCTATCGTAATCTATTGCAGGTTGATGTGACTTGATTAATGTGTAATTCATATATGATCTCTCTTATTCAAAAATACAACAATTACTTTGTTTCAGTTAATGAATCACAGATTTCTCTTCTTCGTTAATTGAATCATTTTTGTACAAATCCTTGCACACAGATTTATCTAATGTGATGATTTGTAAATTATAAGATTGTTGTAACTTTTATGTCTTGTTTGTTCTGTTACCGATATTCAAAAGAGCACTGTTGCTTACTGTTTACTAGAGGCTTGCAGAGGATTGATGCGGGTTTCCTCCCATCGAACAGCTGAACTGGATTCTTTACACAGGACAAATTGGAAAGTGTTATCACAGATTAGCTTATTAGGGTTATAAAAGTAGTTTAGACAGATATATGCATAGTTTAGATTTGTAGATAGAGTTAGTGTTTTAATTGATTAGTTTAGATAGTTAGTTTTTATTCTATTTCTTTCTCATAAAACTATAAAAATCAAAAACAATTTCGCTGTATTTGGACAGTTTGCAATTGATTTTTTGCAGGTTTTCTTCTAAATCTGTAATTTATAAATATTGTACATTTGTGATTAAGATTTGATTATGTTAGTAGTTAGATATTTAATTTTGTAGATTTATTATAGTATTAGATAGTAGATTGTATATATAATAGTTAGATTAGTTTATTAGTTTGTTTTAATTTTTAATTTTTATTTAGATTAGTTAATTTAGAATAGTTTTCTTTTTTGTTTTCTTAGGACTTAGATCGGCTAACGGAGCCGCTAAACCCGTCAGGGTGGGTTATCCAAAATGGCTTGGGTTATTTAGACAACCCCGGACCGGATCCACTCTCCCAGTTGACGGACGATAAATTTCTCCCGCCAACAAATGGCGCTAGAAGGAGGGCCTGAAATTAATTAATGGCACGAGGCGGTTGTAAGACTGCTACACCACCTAATCGCTCACCTATAGTGACATGAAGTCATTGGAACGATAACGTTCCCCCTCAAACAACAACCACATCAACCGATGATCCACGGGTCACAGTTGAACGAGTAACCCCAAATCCTACAGGTGGTGACATACAAGAGATTGTTCGTCAATATCTCATAAGAACACATAGTGCCTTAGCCCGTTTGAGGCAACCAAATCGATCGTTGGACCAACCTTTAGATTTCTCTGATATCAGAGAACAACTCGGAGGCACTAACCTCACTATGAACCCTACATATCCAATCCTCACTCCTGCTGCAGGAGGATCTGGAGTACCTCCCTCACCACCTCCATCATCCCCTTCTTCTTTTGGAGAAGACTCTTCTCACGAAGGCAGTTCCCCTTCTCAGCCTTCCACACCCACTACACCAATGGCCAACCAGAACAATCTTGCTGGACCTTGGCTCGACCAGGATGCCGTAGCTGTACCTGGAGCTCAACATCCCTTACCTTAACATCCGGAGAAATGGCTTCCCAAGTTTGACCCTGATTCTAAACAGATCGTCGAAGATCACATTAAAAAGTTTATGTTAGCCATAAGACTCTGCAATGTTGAACATGAAGACGTTGTCTGTAGGTTGTTCCCCTATACTTTTGAGGGCAATGCATCTACTTGGTACTTTTCCCAATAACCCCATACCATCGGGTCTTGGGGAAAATTTTGAGTCATGCTTTTTGGAAAAGTTCGGAGACGGTAAGCCTCCAGAAGTCCTAGTCATTGAGCTTTCAAACTTAAGAATGAACCCTAAAGAGAAAGTTAAAGACTTCAATCAAAGATTCTTAACACTTAAAAACCGAATCCCTACGGACTCCATGCCTGCCGAGAATCTCATAATAGCATACTATACTAAAGCTTTTCATCAAAGTATAGCTATTTGGGTTAAACGATCTAAGAAAGCCACGTTGTTAGAAGCCTTCGAGGAGGCCAACCAGATTGAAAAAGACATACTTAGTCTTAAAGAATCTACTAGCAACGAAACAGAAATTAGTTCTTCTTCCAAAAAGAAGATCGAAATCCTCCCTAGACCTACTCAAAGTAAAGCACGACCTGAAAGCTCGGATTTAGAAAACTTAACTAAAGTTGTTCAAAAACTGTCGAATCAAGTTATAGACTTGAAAAGGACGACCGAAGAAGATTCCTCAAGAAAAGGGCCTTACAAACCTCCGTTCCGGAATCCTTTTCCCACCAACCAACCTAATCCAACCACCGAGGGCCTTAATCTAGAAAGTTTGCAATGCGACCTTCAAACGATTCTAGAAGCCCAAGATAACTTGATGCCTCCTGAGATTCTTGAGGAGGTAGTCGAACAAGAGACAGTTCAAGAAGAGGAGTCTTCTCCAAATATTTTTGGACACTTCTCGGATAACATCTTTCAAGCTAACTTCGAGACAATACATCCTTATAATACCAAGAGTAAGACAACAAACAAACCTTCTGCCAAAAACACTACAACTTCGCCTCCAAAGCAATCTAAACCAGCTGAGACTAAACAGAGTCATGTGAATCCCAACTTAGATTATGATTTAGTTGAAGACCTTAAAAAGTTAAGGGCCAACATTTATGTTTATGAGTTATTGAAATTTCCATTTCTGCTCAAAAAATGTTGCAAAACATCGCAGAGAATGGTAAAAATGGTAATTCAAACAAGGTTGTGCACAACAAAGTTCCTCATAAGACTTCCAAAAAAAATAATCCCGATCCTCAAGACAAAGGAAGCCTTCCTGTAAATAATGTAAATAATGTAGATAAAGTAGCTTTAGAAACTGCAAGTAAAAAGCCACAAACTACCACCCTTAGCACTCGCAAAAATATACCTCCATTTTTGTTAACATTCTAAATCTTTAATAGAAACGTGCACAATTGTATGGTAAACTCAGGAGCATCATCCAATGTGATTCCATGGTCTGTATGCCAAAAGATTAACGCCGAAGTGGAACCCTCTACCTTAAAAATCATACAACTTGATCGAACCAATGTTAAAGTTATAGGAAAACTAAAGAATGTGCTTATAAGATTATCGTCTAACCCCAAGGTTCATCAAGTCATTGATATTATTGTTGTGGATATTCCAGAAGTGTATGGTCTATTTTTAAGCAGGGACTGGTCGGAGCAGCTACACGGTTATTTCGCGAGAGATTGGTCTCATCTATGGCTTCCAGAGAACGGCAAGCCCAACACGATCAAGGTAAATTGTGAACGCTACCTTAAGTTCACGGTCACAGATTTGAATGATCCCAACGAACCATTTACACCTTCTGGTGATTCACCTGAAGTACAAGGGATGGATACCTTTTTCGGAAATTTCATGGCCGAAGCTTCAGCTATCACCAATCCAGAACAACAGTTCGAGATTGTAGCATATGTGCAGCCAACAACTTCTACGCAACGGTCTCATGTACCCGACGGAAATCAAATTTTGTCTCTTTATTTTGACGGGTCAAAGTCCAAAGAAGGAGTTGGAGCAGGCTGCGTTATTATCGATCCGGCAGGTAACAAAACATTGATCGCATGTAGGCTAG
>SNQJ01S0048227.1:114436-139218 GCA_010110895.2 Picea sitchensis | reverse complement strand
TTTAGGGTTAACCTTCTTATAACCACTTTCCATAATTAGAAAGTTCTCCATTTACTTTATTATTTAAATAATCCTCCTTGACTTTGTCACTTCACTTTATTATTTAAATAATCCTCTTTGATTTTGCACTTCACTTTAATATTTAAATAATCCTCTTTGACTTTGTCACTTTATTGTTTAAATAATCGTCCCTGACTTTGTCACTTCACTTTATTATTTAAATAATCTTCTTTCATTTTGTCACTTCACTTTATTATTTAAATAATCCTCTTTGACTTTGTCACTTCACTTTATTATTTAAATAATCCTCTTTGATTTTGTCCCTTCACTTTATTATTTAAATAATCTCTTCTTTGCAATCACTTTTACTTCTTTGACCTTTTGGGGCTTAGATCCAACATATGAGGGTCCTCCAACTTCATAAGGCCATAACTCTCAAACCGTGAGGAGTTATGTGACGTTCCACATACCACCAGAAATGGCTTGACAAGCACTATCCATCTATGATAGTTTCACTGACAAATCCACTAATATTAATTTCATTATTCCACAATTAAGCATGGGTTCTCTAACCATACTACTAGGATAACTCAACCGCAAAGCGCCTTCCTGTGAGGGATTACACCATAAGGGAAAAACTTTGGAGTTCACCACAAAGAGCCTTCCCATGAGGGATTTCACCACAAGGGGACCACTTTGGATTTCATCCATTTGTACAACCATGACCTTTGGAGTTCACCGCAAAGCGTCTTCCCATGAGGGCTTTGACCATAAGGGGACCACTTTGGAGTTCAACCATTTTTACAACCATGACAAGAAAATAATGAGTCATATTTACATCAATCCAACTACAACTCATTGATCCATCTTCATCTATGCATACAACTATGACTCCTCTTGACATCAATCCATTGACATCAAGGTCAATACATGATCCATCAATCAAGGTCAATACATGATCCATCAATCACTACATCAATATACTATGAAAAGACATTGTTCGTTTGACATCAATCCTTTGGCATCAATGAAAACATGATCCAAGAAGGTGATATCCATAGAGTTCCATAAATGGTGTCATTTTTGTTGCAGTATGAAAGGAAGTGTTATACAACCATTCTTCCAAGGGTATCCATTTGAACCATTTGAACATTTGTTCACTATCTCGGTTTGTCCATCAGATTGAGGATGATAAGATGAGATATGAGCCAATTGAGTACCTAAACAAGAAAATAATCATGTCCAAAAATTTCCAGTGAAGATGGGATCTCTGTCACTTACAATAATCTTTGGTCTTCAATGTAGCTTTTGAATTGTCTCCATGAATGCGGTGGCAACTGTACTGGATTTGAAAGGATGAGAGAGTGCACAAAAGTGTGCGTACTTGGTTATTATATCAACAACCACCATGATGACAATCTTTCCTTCATACTTCAGTAAAATTGTGATAAAATCCATGGAAACCTCTTCCCAGTGCTTACTTGGGATGGATAATGGCTGTAAAAGACCGGGGGTCTTAATTGTTTCCACCTTATTTTGTTGGCAAACCAAACATTTTTCCACAAACCTTTGAAAATTAGTTTTAAGGCCATCCCAAAAAAATTCCTTCTTAACCCTATGGCAGGTTTTCAAAAATCCTAAGTGCCCTTCTACCAGAGAGATGTGCAATTCCAAGAGTACCTTTTGTTTGAGTTGATAGTTCTTACATACATATAAGTTGTCTTTGTACCATAGTGAATCATTTTTCCATGTAAATGTATCTGATGCTCTGGAATCCTGCTGCAACCTTTGAATGAGAGTCCACACATTTTCTTCATTCTTCCATTCATCCCTCTCTTCTATTATCCAATCGGGTTGGATGATCGAGATAGAACAGAGAAAGGCATCAATATATTCATCATTTCTTGAGAGTGCATCTGCCATAACATTTTTCTTCCCATTTTTGTAGATGATTTCAAAATCATAACCCAACATCGGTCACCCATTTTTTTTGTTAATCTAAAGATAGTCTTTTTTCCAAGAAGTATTTAAGAATATCATGATTTGTTTTAACCTTGAAGTGCCTACCTATTAGGTAAGGGCACCATTTCTTCAATGCATGTAGTATTTCCATCATTTCCTTCTCATAAATGGGTTTGTGCAATCCCTTTCCCTTGAGTGGCCGACTTTCAAAAGTAAGGGGCCTTACTTCTTGCATTAGAACAACACCAATGCCATTTCCCAAGGCATTGCATTCCACAATAAAGGTTTTTTTTAAGTCTGGTGTGGTCAAGACAGGAGCTTTGCACATCACCCCTTTAAGTTGTTCAAAATATTGAGTTTCCTCTAGAGTCCATGAAAATGAATCCTTCTTTGTTAATATCGTTAAACGTGTTGCTATTATTCCATAGTTCCGAACAAACTTGCGGTAGTAACCTGTCAAACCCAAAAATCCTCTAAGATTTTTCAATGTTTTGGGAATCGGCCAGTCCATCATGGCCTTAATCTTGTTAGGGTATACCTTAACACCTTCATGAGATACAATATGACCCAGATACTCTACCTCCTTCACCCCAAAGAAACATTTGAATGGTTTGGCATATAGTTGTTTCTCCTTTAGTAGTTGTACCACTTTGTCAACATGTTGAACATGATCCTCCTAGGACTTGCTATAGATTAGTATATCATCAAAAAATACTAACACAAAATTTTGAAGCAAGGGCTTGAAATTGAATTAATCAACCCTTGGAATGTGGAAAGTGTATTCGTAAGGCCAAAATACATGACCGAAAATTCATAATGGCCTTCATGAGTTCGGAATGTTGTTCTTGGGATATCTACTTGCTTCATTCTAATCTAATGATACCCTAAATGAAGATTCAACTTTGTGAAGAGGATTGCTCCATGTAGTTCATCTAACAATTCATCAATGACGTGAATGCGAAACTTATCTTTAATAGTGATCTTGTTGAGCTCTCTATAATTTGGACACATACACCATGATTCCTCTTTCTTGAGTGACATTACCAATGTTACAGAGTAAGAAATTTGTCTGGGTATAATAATGCCAACCTCTAACATTTCTTCAACCATACACTCAATTTCACTCTTTTGGGCATAACGATATCTGTAAGGAACGATGTTAGGAGGAACACTCCCAGGAATTAGGTGAATAACATGATCATGATTTCAAGTGGGTGGAATACCTATGCGAATATCTTCAAATACTTTGGAATGTTTATCGATGATCCCTTGGAGATCTATAGGAATAGATGGCTTAGATGTTTGAACATCTAGTGAGCATAGTTTTACAATTACACGTTGATGTCCCTTTTTCAATAATTTTGTCATGCCATTAGATATCATCACCTTAATGGGTTTCTCTTTTATACTCAACTCAATTTCCTTTCCTTCCAATAAAAATTTCTTGAAAATTAAAAGCCATTGTTCCCAATGATTGTAACCATTGGACTCCTAGTACGAAATCAACACCACCCATGGGTATAACAATCCTTGGAATATTCATTACATATTCCCCCATAGTAAGATTGATCTTATGGAATTTTCTTGAGCAATTGATAATTCCTCCATTTGCAATCATTACTTGAAACTCTCGTGTTGGATATATAAAGCAATCGAGAGCTTTGTCTAATTTATAATTAATGAAATTATGAGTACTACAAGAATCAATTAGGACTATTACCTTTTTCTTTTTGATATATCCTTCGATATTGAGGGTTTGAGGAGTGTTAATTCTAGCCAATGCATTACATGATATTGTGGGAATTAACTCTTCAGAAGAAATATCTTCTACGTTTTTATCTCGAGATGGTTCTTGTTCTTTTTCTTGTTCTTCTTCCTCTTCACAATCTATGTAGAATAATTTCTTCTCACAACACTTATGTCCCTTACTGTCACAACTAAAGCATAAACCTTTTTTTTTTCTTTCCTCCAATTTTTGAGGTGTCAACCTTGTAGGTTGAGGTGTTTTAGAAGAAGAAACATTATTCTCTCGATAGATGTTAGGAGTGGTCCTTCTAGTAGCCATAGCCATATTTTTACTTTCAACATTTCTCGCCACTCTAAATGCATTCTCCGATTATTTGGGTTCCCAAAGGCGAACCTCATGTTGAATGTTATAATTTAAATTTATTATGAATACATCAATTGGGTGATCATTTGGAATATCCGTTAGATTTATATTCAATCTTTGGAAGTTCTCAATGTGCTCCTCAATTGAACCCTTTTGATTGAGATTTATCAATTGGCCAAATAAGGTATTTCTCCTTGTATCCTCATAGTGTGCTATCATTTCTTCCATGAAAATTGTCCAGGTGACAAGTGATTTGTGAAAACAAAGCTATCAATACTACACAAATTGATTAGGTTCTAAATATAAAGAAGAAATTTGTACCTTTTGTGTGTGTGGCACATCATGTAGATCAATGAACTACTCCATCTGAAGTATCCATGTGATTGGATCATTGCCATCAAACTTCCTCATATCTATCTTAGAAAAGTGGTTGGTCTTCAACCTAAAGTTGGAGTTTATCTAGTCTTGATTCATCTTCCTTGTGTCCTCATCATGAATTTCATGGGATACATTTTCACTTTCAGGTGGCCTCTCTATTAGAAAATTTTTCAATCCTTCCATGATATCCATTTTTAAACCACCCATCTTAGTATACATCATTTCCTCCAACTTAGCTTCATTTGAATCCATCATCCCTTGTAGTTCATCTTTTGTTATTGTCTTCTTTTGTAAATCATTTATGTTCCTGCACATTTCTTCACCTTCATTAAGAGTCCAAGTAGGATTGTTTGAAGGCTTATTTGGTGTAGAAGTTCCCTTTTTGGTGGAATGTTGGCCAAGTATCACTTTTAACCTTGATTTTGAGGTGGTTCTGCTAAACGATCTTCCTTCTGATGTATCCCCAAAATTTTAACCCTTCTAGGTATGAAAATTTTGTTTTGTAGTTCTCTGATAGGTCTTCTCTACAATTCCATAGGTCTAATCAAAATTGAGTTATGGTAACTTCCCCACACTTTGCTGATTTTTGGCCCTTCCAGGAGAGCGTACTTGTAAAGCATTCCAAGAGCACAATATATGATATTTTACTATGAAACTTGCACCAGAAATACTATAGACCCTCCACTGTCCAATGAAACTAGTCTCACTTAATTCGGAAACTCATTGAGGAAGATATCATTGTTTTACCCGAAACACATGTTTGAGACTAGTTAATATTACTAGTCACCTACCCTATCTTACACAGGGTGTATCTACAAAAGTATGATGACCCAGAAGCTGAAAATTTTATCACAACTACCTTGATAATTTCTATGAATAGCCTCTAAGTTTCAGGGTATGAAAATTCACAGAACATATTTTATAGCGAAAATTCCACGATGAATAAATTCAGGATGATCCATAACCATATCGTAAATAGGCTATATCTCTGAAAGTATAAGGCCTTATGAGATGAAATTGGAACCCTAGGTACCTCGATATACATGATAAATATACTCCAAGGAGTTCCTTCTGAAATGTCTTAGAAAAACATTTATAGAAAAAATTCCAAGGTGTCTCAGATCCAACAACGAAACCCCAAGACCTTGAGCTCTAATACCAAATGTTAAGAACCAAATATCAAAATAGCATTAAAAAAAAATCAGAATAAGTACTCAATGCCTTGAAAAAGAGAGAATTTCAGATAGCCTCTTTGAGGGGGAAACCTCCTTATACACGACATAAATTTACAAATACAAGATGATTCCAAATGAAAAGGTCTCCTTAGTATATATAGGAGAATAGGAGGTAAAATTAAAACTAATGGACCCAAGACGACATAAATAAAATAACAATACTAATGTAATATGCCCCAATTAAGAGATAATGTGCCACTATTTAGGGCTTAATAGTGCAATTTACTGCAAATTCTGTAATATAACCCCCTATTATGTTATTCAACCATAAATCAACTGCACGAGAAGTAGTATTACTTACATAATTCAATTTTCTTACAAACTCAGGGGTCCAGTTCCTTAGTGCTGCAGTATGGTATCTTCCGGTATTCTCCACCAATATTTCTAACCATTCCGTCAAAATAATAAAAAATTCTCCAAATAAAATCTCATGCAACTCCGTGAACCCATACCTTTGCAACCATTGTCCATCGCTCATCCAAGGTTTTCGATTCTCTCCTTGTGAAAATTCTCGTTCCTTTATTTCCATCCATTCAACGATCTCTTTCTTAGTCAGCCTCCAAAACATTCACTCAATTACATATTCTGGGTCCCGACAACAGAACCATTTGTTGGCGCGTGGTTAAAATACCCTAGGTTCAATTTATTCACCCAAAAAAAACCTTCAGAGACTGGCCATTTAGGCATCACCTACATGCAAGTGAATTCTCACCTGAGGTATCTACTAGGGCTGCAAGAACCAAGTTTATGAAAGGACAAAGAGATGTGAGGCTATCATTATATCTATTACTATTTATCCATCCTATGCACAATATATTTATTCATATCCTTTGATTAGTTAACAAACTCTATTGTGAAAAACCCTTATAACATAGATTGAAAAATAAATAACCCATTGTATCATTCATTATTACTACGCATCAATCATGTAATAAAAAGATATATATTAATCATGCATAAACAAAACATCCATGAACAATGACATCAAAGGACACATCCAGACACATAATTTAACGTGGTTCACCCAATCCTTGGGATACATCCAGAATAGTTGAATTCTATATTGATCTTCATGTAATAATCACCTCAAGCCTATGCAGTGCACTTACAATAGATACAACATATTAGATCCTCAATCTGTCCTAGCTTCTATCCAGTGCTCACCTCTCTCTCTCTCTAAAATCTCTCCACAACCCTAAGCATATATTCTCAATCATACTTGCGCTAAAGTCTTACTTTCAACAACCTATTCTCTAATTCTCAGTAGCCTATTCTTCCCAAACCCATTACATATTTATACATAGAGTTAGGGCTCAAAACCCTAATAGTTTATCGAAAAACCCTAATATGTCCTAGTTGTTTTCCTTCTTTTTCGCCAACATGTTGATTTTCCTTCATTTTCACATGCTTGCTTCTTTTCCTACTTTTCACCTACATGTTGATTTTCCTGCTTTTTGCCTACATGTTTTTTTTCCTGCTTTTCACTTGCATGCTACTGTTTCATGCCTAACTGTTGTTCTTCCTGCTTTTGCGTGAACTCTGACTTCTTCTTTGACCCCAAAAATTTCTCTCTTTTTTGGTTTTGTGCGGACTCTTAAAAAATTATTTATTCAAAATGTTTGTCCAACATGATGTTTCTTTGAGATCTTCCCATTCCCTCATCATTATTGGGAATTTTCCCAAGTCAATATCCTGTTATTTGTTGAATTTGGGCAATTTTTTGTGTTTGTTTGATCATTTCTAGACTTCAACACTCCTCTGTAGTGTCCTGTAGAGCATTGGTCTCCTTGTCAATGCACCATGTCAACCTCTTGAAGAGCGTTGATCTCCTAATCAACTCCCTTTGTTAGTTTCTTTGGCAGTGTTGAACTTTGTTCAACACCCTGACTACACTATTACAAGAGAATTGAACTCCTTCCTAGGTCAATTTGAAGCCTCTTTTTCCTCTGTTTCTCAGATTTTTTGATTCAAAGATTTGCCTCAGAGTCTTTTAGGATTGGTTATGACTTTGGTTGATTTGAAGGTTTGTGTTTATCACTTTTTGGGCCTCTTTTGAATTATTATCTCTTATCAAATTGTGAAGGGTTCATAGTTTCCAAGGTTAACTTGATCATTTGGCACAATCTTTATTGTCAACAGTTTGATATTTGTTATTTGCAAGATTTCAAACTTATGTCATTTCCATTCCAAAAATTTCCAAGTGTTTCACTTGATGATTTTTGAGTGCTTTTCATTAATGTGGATATTGTATAGGTTGTGTGAAGCCCGGTTATTGAGTTTATTTCTTTGTTCTCTTGGGAGAAATTTTGATCCCTTGAAGGTGTTTCTGAACTCTTTGGCTGCTTTGTTGTTGGGTTTCTTGTTTGTTAGTCCCAAACTATTTGGCCTTGTTGCGAATTTACATTTATTATTCATCTTTTCTTTTGAGGTTTTCAAAAAGTGATTTCCCTTCTCTTTTTATAGATTTTGGTTCTTTTTTGAACTTGTGTTGGAAGCATTCTTGCAGTTGCATTCTTTCAATTCTTGTATGAGTGCATGTTTTTTTTGGATTTTTTCTTCATAATCCTTTTCCTCTAAATTGAAATATTTCATTGAAATTAAGGAAGAAAAAAACATTTAATTTGAAATCATTTCAATGCATTTAAAACAAACAATAAATCTTACATTCTAGTTAGTGGTTGGAGAATATTTGAGCTTGCATTTTGAAAAAAAAATCCCCCTCATGGCCATGAATTGTATATCCTATAGTTTCGTTGACTCATACACCAAACACCTTTTTCATTCAAAGAGTATTTCACGTTTCTTGCATTGAATGTTACATTTATTTATTTTCTTGAAACCTCTTGTTTCTTTCAATAGATAGGCTTCATCGAAACTAAAGATTTCATTCCATTCATTTTTTTTCTTTTGAAGTCTTCTTGGAGTCAGAGTGATAACACCATATAGTTTCTCTTCCATTTACCCTTTTGAGTAATAAAAACCATAAAAGGAACACACATATAATCTAAAATCAATTAGATTTTTCTTTTATAGAAAACCAATAAGTCTAGGATTTTAGGGCCTTGGTTGGAGGGTGGACAGTAAATTCTCCAAGGCCACTGAAACAAGATTGTATAACACTAAAGAGTGAAAAAATCCATCTGTCGTATATAAATAGTTGAGAAACCCCTCTAACACAGGGGATAAACACGAGGTCGCATTGAGAAGAGAAGCAAAGATTACCCCTCCAAAGCTTAACCAATCGTAGTGGAAAGAACATATATTGGGGTTTTTTCTTGAGTGTTATTGGTTCATTTGGTCTCAGTACTTCGTGAATCTCGAATATGTTTGAATACTCACGGAGGATTATTTTTCCACTTGTTTTCATTCCTCTGGAAGAGATTTGAAATTTGTTATCCTTCCCATACATTCGGTCCTGATTGTTGATTGTACCCCCCCAAAGGTTGACTGTGAATTGGTAACCCTAGTAACTTTTCCTAGGTATCTATAGAGGTCATTGTGGGGAGTTTCTCATGGTACCTAGGAAAAACGTCGTATAACACTTTTAGTACCCTTGGAGGGTGACCCTGCAAAGAGAGTGTTTCTTTCACCGAGAAGGGATGTTACATGGAGGTCGGGGTAATTGTTTCTCATATCTTCATTAACGAGATTATCTCCCATCTCCAGAAGATCCTTACTTCCTTTTTTCCCTGTAAAAAGGGAATTGTTTGCTTGCTCTTAGATTATAGTAACTTTGGTAGTGTGTGCTCTTTGATTTAGGGAACTTAGGCTAAGTCTCTATCTATTAAAACATTTCCTGGGACTACCAACCAAGGAACCCCTTTTCATGGGGAAACTTATGTTTTTACTTTTTTTCAAAACGTTGGTCCTCCTTACATTGTCACATTGAGTCTTTCTAGATTCACTATAGGATTACCGGTATGGTTTTTTTCCACTCCGGTGATCCCAAATTATTCTGGTGTTTTGAATGCAATACCTCCACCCCAAGAACATCAACCTCATGTTGAACCTTTTCCTTCTTCGCCTATCCTGTCTTCTTCCCTTTCTTCTTCTTCGCATGGCGAAAGTATTAATGCTAGTAACAAGGAGGCTCAGAAGAAGAAGAAAAGGAAGAACAAGAATAAGAAAAATAAGCAAGGGGGAAATCAACTAGCCATTGATAATCATGTCAGGAGTGTTGATGATATTAACAAGTCTACCAACACACATCGCAAGCCAAAATTCCCATGTATTCTTTGTAAGGGTGACCACATTCTTAAACATCGCCCAGATATTCCCAAGGTTTTAGAAGTGTTGTCTTAGGGTTCTCAACAACCCATGTTTCCAGTCGCTGCAGGTCATGCTAGTGAAAACCCATCAACCAGTAATCATCAGGTTGGGGGAAAACATGATCAAGTCAATATTCCTTGTTGGTTATGCGGAGAAATGCACTGCACTTACCTTTTCCTTCGTATGAATAAAACTTCGTAATTGTTGAAACACATTGTTATTTCCCATCAACAACCTCTAGTTTATTCCCATGAACCTTCTTCCAACCAACCATTGGTTGATGAAGTGGTCGTTCTGATTCCATCCTAGGCTAATCCTAATCTCCCCTTGGAGAGTGAAGTTAATACAGTGGTCGGTCAAATACAATCCTCAATTGATCCCACTCTTCCCTTAGAGAGTGAAGTGGGTATCGCCCACGTCTTTCTTTCCACTTCGTATTACTCAGGACAAGGGGGCATTTCACCCATCTCAACGAAACCCCCTCCAAATACTAAGGTTATTTACTTTGATTGGAATATTCTAAAGAAGCCTCACCTTTGTTCCTACCTACCTTTCCAAATTATCGTGCAGGTTTGGGATAAGATCACAATAAATAACACTATTATTGATGAAGGTTCTTCCATCAACATTTTATCCTCAAATGCTTGGAAATATATGGGTTCCCCTCATCTTGTGACAGTGACCCATCATCTATGGTATTTTAATAGAAGACCCAACAAATGTTTAGCGATCCTTCCTTAGCAGCCCATCACCTTAGGAGGGAAAATTGTATGTATTGATGTTATGATATTCCATGGCCCATTGTACTTTAATTTTCTCCTTGGGAGGGATTATGTTTACGCTATGAAATCTATCATGTCCACACTTTTTCGAGCGATGTATTTCCCTCATAATGGAAACATTGTGACCATTGAGTATCTTTCATTCATTGGTCTTGATCTAACTACCAAACATTTGACTCTCGTAACTGTCCCTTATATGGAAATGGTATCCCACCCACCACAGGTTAATTATGTGGCATCATGTCCCATGCGTTCAATTTCAAATCAGAAGGAGCCTCTCTCTATATTCTCAAATTCTTTAGACTTGGATCCGGTAGTTGACATGGTGAACCACTAAATAGGGGATTTGGAGCCTAATCTTTCCCTTGTTACCCCTACTTATTCCCTTGACATGTATTCCTTCTAGAGTGTTTTTCTTTCGTCTGATGAATACCTCTTAGAATCCATGGTCAAGGGTTTCGAGCAAAGTTCATGTTTCTTTGTCAAGCTCATTAAAAAATGAAACAAAGGATTACAAGCATAATTCTTTTCCCATGTCAAGCTCGTTAAAAAATGAAATAGATGACATCGATAAAATTTAATGTTTCTGTGTCAAGCTCGTTAAAAAATGAAATAGAGGATTTCGAGCAAAGTTCATATTTCTATGTCAAGTACGTTAAAAAATGAAATAGAGGATTATGAGCATATTTCTTTTCTTGTGTCAAACTCATTAAAAAATGAAACAGATGGTCATGAGCATAGTTCTTTTTCTATGTCAAGCTCATTAAAAAATGAAATAGATACATGAACCTTCCTTTCATATACCTATGTCATTTGATCCTCTTTATTCCTCCCTCTCTAGTGAACCTCCCATTAGTATCCAGGAGTCATTTCAGGTGCAGAAGAAGAGTCAACGAATGAAACACAATTTGGGAGGCATGTCTCCAGCCTCTAGGCATCATGTTGGATTTAAAACACTAGCCTCTGTCGGTTATGCTCGGGGAAAAGTACCAACCTCTAGACATCATGTTGGGAAGAAACCCATCGATGGGTAGCATTCCGAGCATAGTTTCATTCTTTGTTTCAAGCTCATGTAAAAATGAAACTGACCCTGAGAACAATTATGTTTCTATATCAAGCTTGTTAAAAAATGAAACAAAGGATCCCATGCCATGTATTCATTCCAGAAAATTGTTCTTCCCCCAGATGAAGACCTTTTGGAAGCCATATCGATAACCCAAGCATAGTTTATTTTCTAGTTTCAATCTCTCAAAAAAATGAAACCCAAGATGAGATTAGTCTTTGTTATTTCTCTTGCTCGTAAATACATGAGAATATGTTACTGAGCTCATTATTTGTTCTTTCTCGTTGATATGAACCCAGAAGTGATAAGTTTCCAATAATTGGTTGATTATGTCACTCCTTCAAAAGGGTTAGTTATAGATCGTTTTACTTGAGTGATTTGCAATTAAAGGTAAAGTTGAAGTCTTATGCACTTGAATTTGAAGTGAATGAAACCTCTTTAGTTTTCCTTATGTGTGATATATCATTCTTGAATTTAACATCCTATGTGCGGAAATTAATGGAAAAACAACATAACAACATAATACACATAATGGATATGACACTTCCCTTGATAACAGAGTTCACCCGATGTGGGATACCTCTTTGGGTCATGCTCCAAAGTCTGACTGCCTTATTCTCCTCGTTGTAATGATGTCTCTCCTTTACAAGTTGTAAGGCCAAAGTCCCTTTTCGATGACAACAACAAGAGATTAGAATGTGATCAGGAATGCATACAACTTCACAAGTTCTCATACTCATGAGGCATCCATTATGCTGACATGGACATCATTCCCACATACTCAATACATAAAAAGATGAATAATAAAATATGACCCCCATCAACATGGAGCCATCAAAAGCCTTAGATCTATTTCTCAAATCCAAGAATAAATATGTAGCCCATACAAAGATCCCGCAACCACGATATTTAGAATTGCTTCATTGGCCACTTATCATGCAAGTGCCACAATTTCTTTGTCTCATGTAACTGATTGGTTTGATGTGAAAGAAGAGAAGAAAAGAATAGATAGAAGGAATAAGTTGATCTTGCTACCTTGTTGCAACCTCTCTATGCTCCTTCAGACATGTATCACGCATGCTATGCTGCAACATTTAATGACAAAACAACATAATAAAAAGCATGCTTACATTGGCTTATCCAAAACTTAGCTTGCTGATATCAAGCTCTGCTGCAAAAACAAACCTCGTCATTGGATTCATGTCGTCGAATTACCTAAAACTGACTGTCAAATCGTCTCCATCCGAGTCAGACACTTTCATGCCCAAGAGACACCTCTGCCTCGGTTACTGTGTCATTGCCTCTACAATAACTGACTCATTTTGGAGTTAATATACAAAATATTTTCTCAGATCAAAAAAATAATACCACCATTGTGTTCGTGGCATCATTTTACCTAAAAATAACTGTCTCCACGCCTCAATCTGAGTTGGACACTTTCAGGCCCAAGAGGCAACCTTGCCTCTGTTTGCGTGCCACTTCTCCTACAATAAATGATGAGAAATATCGAAATATGTGCATAATATGTACCAGGCCGTACAATTCTGTACGAGCACGCTCATACTCACCTCTCATGAGCTCTTGTTGCATGTGTGTGTTGTCCCAAACTCTCCTCGAAAACCCCTTTTTATACAAATACTTGGCAATTGTGTCATAAATGACGTGCTTGGCACGTTGATAGGTGGGGATAAATTTAGGGCATAGGATAGCGGAGGTACCATGGTCAAATCTTGTGGACTCTTCTCCATTTGGTGGGCTGTATGGCAGTTTCTGGCTAAATATAACAGACATTTTTGCCGCGCTCCGCTAAATGTGGTGTAGAATCTAGCGAGTGGTTTGGCGGTGGTTAAGTTTGGTGGTTGGAGAATATGCCGCCAGTTCTGGGGGAACCACCGCCATATTTGGCGGTCGGTTTTATATATATATTTTTTCAATTTTTCATTTGTTGAGCCTCCTTGTGCATTTTGGGGGTACCACATGGCACCTCCCTATTGGACCACATGGAATCCACTGATTTGACCACCTGTGCATGCTGACGTCACCTTGGGACACGTGGTGATTTCTGGGTGGTGCCATATGGCATCACCTGGGGGTGCCATGTGGCACTTTTTTACTGGTCCACATGATGCCCTAAAAAACATGAATTTGAGTGACACGTGGATGCTTCTAGTGATGCCACGTGGCATGCTGATGTCATGTTGATGTCATCATGACATGTGTCACCCTCTGCGCTTGCCACATAGGATGTACGGACACTTACGTCATCCGTACTGATGTTGACGTAATAAATATAGATGTTGACTCATCCCTGCTGACTGAGCCGAGTTGACGAAAAAATTGACTGCTTATATCTTTTGATCCGTAACTCTGCTTGATGAGTCGTTTGCACTGTTAGAAATTTTGCAACGCAATCAAGCCATTTTAATTGAGTTTTTTGAACTTTGAACTTTTTCCCTTTTTTGTCTACTAAATCCATTTTGAGCATCCTGGGACACTTCTGAAACTTCTGTGATGGTCCCTAGATCCATCCAGATCACGCCTCCCAACTGAAAGTACTTTTGGTCCCCAAAAGTCATTACATTAAGTTTCATGTCCATTAGACTTACAATAAGAAACCCTTACCCAAACTACCTCACAAGGCCTAACAATGTCAACATGTGCGAGAAAAAGAAGTGATATAAACAATTGTCACTTTTACACAATAACCTTCTACGAGATTTGAATCGCAACATGTGATTTACAAAATATGGCCACTCTCGACTAACTCAAGGATTTTCCCCATTTTCTCAACCATTTTGTTGAACATTTCCTCTTTACTGAGTTGGTCTTCTCCTGGTGGCGGATTTTCCTACAACTCTACCTGATTGGATGTCTCCCTCGGAGGTGCCTTCAGGGTCTTCTTGTCCCTCTTTGGATGTATATCTAGATGTGAGGCCCAACAAGTGGCCTCATGATGCCCATTTCTGCTACAATGGTTGCAATAACATTTCTCCTTCATAGGTTCATTCCCCCTGCTCTTTTTCATGTGTGGAAAGAAAACTTCCATACTCGTCCTTCTCCTGGTTTCCATAACCTTCTTGTATAAAGATTTTCTCTTCCAACACTGGGACACTGCTTGGTTACTCAATCCACAAAAATTTCATGGTATTTGATGCCAAAAGCTCTATTTTATATGATTAACAAGCTTATAATCAAATGACATTTTAGAGTTTCGATATTTCTTATACCTCAATGAGTTTCCTATGGAGTGATATTGGCAAGAAGAGTGGTCTCAAATCTGTCATTGTGATGCTCATCTCTCCCTGGAGATGTATCGAATCCTCGATCATGAGAAGTTGTGTTCTCAGCCTGCACTTAATCAATTTCATATCTTGATGAACTTTTGACCTCTGGAGTCTCAGTGACTGTCCTGGGATCTTCTTCCCGAATGGTATTGGAGATTTCTCCAACATCCTTTTAGACATATCCTATCCCTACATATCGAGGCCAAACCACTGCCTCAATGGGATCCACAATACCTTGGACATTGGTTCCAAGGCCTCCTCCTTCGTATCCCATTTTTCTCATCAATTTTAAGCCGATGCAAGAAGCACATTGTTCAAGGATTTCAAAATAATCATCAACATTAATCAAGAAAGGAACTACACATGGTTTATTTACCTCCACCTCAAACTGGGACCCTTGGTCTACTTCTTTAGATGTGTCTATTTGTTTTTGGTGAGAAGGATCAATGGAAGATGCTTCTAGGAATCCTCCTTGGTTTATGGATGCATGTAGGTCATCTTCATTTGCTTGAAAAACTTGCATGCATTTTCACTCTCATGCTCACACCCATAACTGGTGAAGGTGCCATGGTCACAAGATGGTCTTATCACCATCTCATTCGTAGAGACTTCCACTATCTACATCTTCATGGCTTGCAACTGCTCTTGCAACCTTTGGTTCTCTTCTTCTGCAACATACAACAATGTCTTCAATCCAACATTCTCTGCTTGAAGCACTTGGTTGAGCTCTTGAAGCTCATCGAACCACGACTGTTTTGGTGAACTTTCCATCCTTAGCTTCAACACCTACAATCGGTATCAAGACTGATCTGATGCCACATGATGTGAAGCCTAGAGCGAGAAGTTTCCAACAATTGGTTGATTATGTCACTCCTTCAAAAGGGTCAGTTATAGATCGTTTTAGTTGAGCGATTTGCAGTTAAAGGTAAATTTGAAGTCTTATGTGCTTGAATTCGAAGTGAATGAAACCTCTTTAGTTTTCCTTATGTGGGATATGTCATGCTTGCACTTAACATCCTATGTGCGTAAATTCATGGGAAAACAACATAAGAACATAATACACATAATGGATATGACACTTCCCTCGAGAACGAAGTTCACTTGATGTGGGCTACCTCTCTGGGTCATGCTCCGAAGCCTGGCCACTTTATTCTCCTTGCTGTAATGATGTCTCTCCTTTACAAGTTGTAAGGCCAAAGTCCCTTTTCGGTGACGGAAACAAGATATTGGAATGTGATCAGGAATGTATATAGCTTCACAATTTATCATACTCATGAGGCATCCATGATTATGACATGGAAATGATTCCCACATACTCAATACATAAAAAGGGGAATAATAAATATGACCCCCATCAACATGGAGCCATCAAAATCCTTAGATCTGCTTCTCAGATCCAAGCATAAATATGCAGCCCATACAAAGATCCTGAAACCACGAGATTTATAACTGCTTCATTGGCCACTTATCATGCAAGTACCACAAATTCTCTATCACATTTAATTGATTGGTTTGATGTGAAAGAGGAGAAGAAAAGAATAGATAGAAGGAATAAGCTGATATTGTTGCCTTGCTGCAACCTCTCTATGCTCCTTCAGACCTGTATCACGCATGCTATGCTGCAACATTTAATGAAAAAACAACATAATGAAAATCATGCTTACATTGGCTTCTCCAGAACTTAGCTTACTGATATGAAGCTCTGCTGCAAAAATAGACCTCGTCATTGGATTTGTGTCTTCGAATTACCTAAAAATGACTGTCAAATCGTCTCCATCCGAGTCAGACACTTTCAAGCCCAAGAGACACCGCTGCCTCAGTTACTATGCCACTACCTCTGCAATAACTGAACCATTCTGGAGTTAAGCTACAAAATATTTACTCATATGAAAAAATTAATACCACCACTGCATTTGTGGTTTAATTTTACCTAAAAACGATTGTCTCCACGTCTCAATTTGAGTCGGACACTTTCAGGCCCAAGAGGCAACCTTGCCTCAGTTTGCATGCCACTCCTTCTGCAATAAATGATAAGAAATCTCGAAATACATGGAGAATCCGTACCAGTCCATACATGTTCGTACAGGTCGTTCAGGTGCGCTCAAACCCACCTCTCGTGAGCTCTTGCTGCATGTGTGTGTTGTCCCAAACTCTTCCCGAAAACTCCTTTTTATACAAATACTTGGCAGTTGTGTCATAAATGAGGCGCTTGGCATGTTGGTAGGTGGGCATAAATTTAGGGTGTAGGTTAGTAGAGGTCTCGAGGTCGAATCCCATGGACTCCTCTCCATTTTGTGTTTTCTGGCTAAATATAATGGATGTTTTTGGCGTGCTCCACTAAATGTGGCGGAGAATTTGGCGAGTGGTTTGGCAGTGGTTAAGTTTGGCAGTTGGCGAATATGCTGCCAGTTCTGGTGGAACTTTCGCCATATTTGGCGGTCGATTTTATATATATATTTTTTCAATTTTTCATTTGTTGAGCCTGCTTGTGCATTTCAGGGATGCCACATGGAGCCTCCCTATTGGGCCATGTGGCATCCTCTGATTTGACCACATGTGCATGCTAATGTCACTTTGGGACACATGGCACCTTCTGGGTGGTGCCACGTGGTGTCACCTGGGGGTGCCACGTTGCACTTTTTTACTGGTCCATGTGGCACCCTAAAAATCCTGAATTGGATTGACATGTGGCAAACTCTGGTACTTCCACATGGCATGCTGACGTCATCATGACACGTGCCACCCTCTACGCTTTCTATGTAGGTTGTACGAACATTGACATCATCCGTACTGATGCTGACATCAACAGTACAAATGTTGACTCATCCCTGCTGACTAGGCTAGGTTGACCAAAACTTTGACCACTTATATCCTTTGATTCATAACTTTGTTTGAAGAGCCATTTGCATCGTTAGAAATATTACGACGCGCTCTTCGCGATCATTCCGTTTTAATTGAGTTTTGGGAACTTTGAATTTTTTTCCCTTTTATTGTCTGTTGAAGCCATTCTGAGTGTCCTGGGACACTTCTTAAACTTCTGTGATATTCCCTAGATCCATCTGGATCACGCCTCCCAACTGAAAGGAATTTTGGTCCCCAAATGTCATTACATTAGGTTTCATTTCCATTGGACTTACAATAAGAAACCCTTACCCAAATGACCTCACAAGGCCAAATAATATCAACATGTGTGAGAAAAAGAGGTGATATCAACAATTATCAATTTTACACAATACCCTTCTACGGGGTCTGAATCTCAACATGTGGTTTACAAAATATGGTCACTCTCGACTAACTCAAGGATTTTACCCATTTGTTCACCCATTTTGTCGAACATGTCCTCTTTAATGAGTTGTCCTTTCTCTGGTAGTTGGTCTTCTCCTGGTGGCGTATTTTCCTGCAGCTCTGCCTAACTGGGTGTCTCCCTCAGAGGTGCCTTCCTAGTATGCTTGTCCCTCTTTGGACGTAGATCTGGATGCAAGGCCCAAAAAGTGGCCTCATGATTCCCATCTATGCTACAATGGATGTAGTAGCCTTTCTCCTTCAGAGGTGCATCCCCCCTACTCTTTTTCGTGTGGGGAAAACAATCTTCCATCCTCGTCCTTCTCTTGGTTGCCATAACCTTCCTGCACAAGGATTTTCTCTTCCAACACTTGGACACTGTGTGGTTACTCAATCCACAAAAAGTGCATGGTATTTGATGTCAAAAGATCTGTTTTATATGATTAACATGCTTATAATCAAATGGCATTTTAGAGTTTTGAGATTTCTTATACCTCGATGAGTTTCTTCTAGAGTCAGACTGGAAAGAAGAGTTGGTATCGACTATATCATTGTGATTCTCATCTCTCCCTGGAGATGTCTCGAATCCTCGATCATGAGAAGTTGTCCTCTCGTCCTGCATTGAATCAATTTCATCTCTTGATAAACTGTTGACCTTTGGAGTCTCAATGACTCTCCTGGGGTCTTCCTCCCAAATGGTTTTGGAGATTTCTCCAACATCCTTTGGGACATATCCTATCCCAACATATCTAGGCCAAACCACTCCCTCGATGGGATCCAAAATACCTTGGCCATTGGTTCCAAGGCCTCCTCCTTCGTATCCCATTTTTCTCATCAAATTTAAGACGATGCAAGAAGCATGCTATTCAAGGATTTCAAAAGAATCATCAACATTAATCAAGAAAGGAACTACACATGGTTTATTTATCTCCACCTCAAATTGGGACCCTTGGTCTGCTTCTTGAGATGTGTCCAATTGTTCCCGGTGAGAAGGATCAGTGGAAGATGCTTCTAGGAATCCTCCTTGGTTTATGGATGCATGTAGGTCATCTTCATTTTCTTGAAAAAGTGTGCATGCATTTGCACTCTCATGATCACACCCATAGCTGGTGAAGTTTCCATGGTCACAAGATGGTCTTATCACCGTCTCATTCATAGAGCCTTCCTCTATCTTCATCTTCATGGATTGCAGCTTCTCTTGCAACCTTTGGTTCTCTTGTTCTGCAACATGCAACAATGTCTTCAATCCAACATTCTCTACTTGAAGAACTTGGTTGAGCTCTTGAAGCTCATCGAACTACGACTGTTTTGGTGACCTTGCCATCCTTAGCTTCAACACTTGCAATTAGTATCATGCTTGCTTTGATACCACATGATATGAACCTGGGAACGAAAAGTTTCCAATAATTGGTTGATTATGTCACTCCTTCAAAGGGGTCAGTTATAGATCGTTTTACTTGAGCGATTTGAAATTAAAGGTAAAGTTGAAGTCTTATGCGCTTGAATTCGAAGTGAATGAAACCTCTTTGTTTGTCCTTATGTGCGATATGTCATGCATACATTTAACATCCTATGTGCAGAAATTCATGGAAAAACAACATAATAACATAATACACATAATGGATATGACACTTCCCTCGATAAAGGAGTTCACCCGATGTGGGATACCTCTCCAGGTCATGCTCCAAATCCTGACCGCTTTATTCTCCTCGCTATAATTATGTCTCTCCTTTACAAGTTGTAAGGCCAAAGTCCCTTTTCGGTGACGGCAACAAGAGATTGGAATGTGATCAAGAATCTATATAGCTTCACAAGTTCTCATACTCATGAGGCATCCATGATGCTGACATGGAAATCATTCCCACATACTCAATGCATAAAAAGAGGAATAATAAAATATGACCCCCATCAACATGGATCCATCAAAATCCTTAGATCTGTTGCTCACAGCCAAGCATAAATATGCAAACCATAGAAAGATCTCGCAACCACGAGATTTAGAACTGCTTCATTGGCCACTTATCATGCAAGTGCCACAATTTATCTATCACATGTAATTGATTGGTTTGATGTGAAAGAAGAGAAGAAAATAATAGATAGAAGGAATAAGGTGATCTTACTGCCTTGCTGCAGCCTCTCTATGCTCCTTCAGACTTGTATCACACATGCTATGCTGCAACATTTAATGACAAAAAAACATAATGAAAAGCATGCTTACATTGGCCTCCCCAGAACTTATCTTGTTGATATGAAGCTATGCTGCAAAAATAGACCTCGTTATTGGATTTGCATCGTCGAATTACCTAAAACTGATTGTCAAATCGTCTCCATCTAAGTCGGACACTTCCAGAGCCAAAAGATACCTTTGCCTCGATTACCGTTCCACTACCTCTGCAATAAATGACTCATTATTGAGTTAAGATACATAATCTTTGCTCATATCAGAAAACTAATACCACCACTGCATTTGTGGCATCATTTTACCTAAAAGTGACTGTCTCCACGCCTCAATATGAGTCAGACACTTTCAGCCCCGTGAGACAACCTTGCCTTAGTTTGTGTGCCACTTCTCCTACAATAAATGCTGAGAAATATTGAAATATGTGAATAATATGTACAAGGATGTACATGTCCATACAGACCATTCAGGCGTGCTTAGACCCACCTCTCGTGAGCTCTTGCTATGTGTATGTGTTGTTCCGAACTCTCCCCAAAAACCCCTTTTTATACAAATACTTGGAAATTGTGTCATAAATGAGAAGCTTGGCACACCGGTAGATGGGGATAAATTTAGGGCATAGGTTAGCAAAGGTCTCGGGGTCGAATCCCATGGACTCTGCTCCATTTGGCGGTTTTTGGCTAAATATAGTAGGCGTTTTTTGCGCGCTTCGCTAAATGTGGCAGAGAATCCGGCGAGTGGTTTTACGGTGGTTAAGTTTGCCGGTTGAAGAATATCCTGCCAGTTCTGGTGGAACCGCCGCCATATTTGGCAGTCGGTTATATATATATATATTTTTCAATTTTTCATTTGTTGAGCCTCCTTGTGCATTTCAAGGTGCCACGTGGTGCCTCCCTAATGGGCCATGTGGCATCCCCTGATTTGACCACTTGTGCATGCCGACGACACCTTGGGACATGACGCCTTCTGGGTGGTGCCACGTGGTGTCACCTGGGGTGCCATGTTGCACTTTTTTAATGGTCCATGTGGCACCCTAAAAAGCCCGAATTTGAGTGACACGTGGAAGACTCTAGTGCTGCCACATGGCATGCTGACATCATCATGATATGTGTCACCCTATGCGCTTGCCACGTAGGTTGTATAGACGTTGACGTCATCCATACCAATGTTGACGTCAGAAGTATGGATGTTGACTCATCCCTGTTGACTGGGATGGGTTGACCAAAACTTTGACTGCTTATATCTTTTGATCCGTAACTTTGTTTGACGAGCCATTTGCGTCGTTAGAAAGATTGAGTTTTGGGAACTTTGAATTTTTTTCCCTTTTGCTGTCTGCTGAAGCCATTCTGAGCATCTTGGGACACTTCTAAAACTTTTTTGATGTTCCCTAGATCCATCTGGATCATGCCTCCCAACTGAAAGGACTTTTGGTCCCCAAACGTCATTACATTAAGTTTCATGTCCATTTGACTTACAATAATAAACCCTTACCCAAACTATCTCACAAGGCCTAACAATATCAACATGTGCGAGAAAAAGAAGTGATATCAACAATTATCACTTTTACACAATACCCTTCTACGAGATCTGAATCGCAACATGTGATTTACAAAATATGGCTACTCTCGAATAACTCAAGTATTTTCCCCATTTGTTGAACCATTTTTTCGAACATGTCCTCTTTACCGAGTTGTCCTTTCTCTCGTAGTTGGTCTTCTCCTGGTGGCGGATTTTCTTGCAGCTCTTCCTGACTGGTTGTCTCCCTCAGAGGTGCCTTCCTAGTCTTCTTATCCCTCTTTGGACGTAGATCTGGATGTAAGGCCCAACAAGTGACCTCATGATGCCCATCTCTGCTACAATGGCTGCAATATCCTTTCTCCTTCAGAGGTGCATTCCCCCTGCTCTTTATCATGTGTGGAAAGAAATCTACCATCCTCATCCTTCTCCTAGTTTCCATAACCTTCCTGCACAAGGATTTTGTCTTCCAACACAAGGACACTACGTGGTTACTCAATCCACAAAAAGTGCATGGTATTTGATGCCAAAATCTATGTTTTATATGATTAACATGCTTATAATCAAATGGCATTTTAGAGTTTTGAGATTTCTCATAACTCGATGAGTTTCCTCTGGAGTCAGACTGGCAAGAAGAGTTGGTCTCAACTCTGTCATTGTGATGCTCATCTCTCCTTGGAGATGTCTCGAATCCTCGATCATGAGAAGTTGTGCTCTCGGACTTAACTGAATCAATTTCATCTCTTGATGAACTGTTGACCTCGGGAGTCTCACTGACTGTCATGGGGTTTTCTTCCTGAATGGTTTTGGAGATTTATCCAACATCCTTTGGTACATATCCTATCCCAACATATCAAGGCCAAACCATTGCCTCGATGGGATCCACAATACCTTGGCCATTGATTCCAAGGCCTCCTCCTTTGTATCCCATTTTTCTCATTAACTTTAAGTCGATGCAAGAAGCATGTTGTTCAATGATTTCAAAAGAATCATCAACATTAATTAAGAAAGGAACTACACATGGTTTATTTACCTCCACTTCAAACTAGGACCCTTCGTCTGCTTCTTGAGATGTGTCCAGTTTTTCCTGGTGAGAAGGATCAGTGGAAGTTGCTTCTAGGAATCCTCATTGGTTTATGGATGCATGTAGGTCATCTTCATTTGCTTGAAAAAGTGTGCATGCATTTGCAATGTCATGCTCTCACCCATAAATGGTGAAGTTTCCATGGTCACAAGATGGTCTTATCACCATCTCATTTGTAGAGCCTTCCTCTATCTGCATATTCTTGCAACTGCTCTTGCAACCTTTGGTTCTCTTTTTTTGCAACATGTAACAATGTATTCAATCCAACATTCTCTACTTGAAGCACTTGGTTGAGCTATTGAAGCTCATCAAACCATGACTGTTTTGGTGACCTTTCCATCCTTAGCTTCAACACCTGAAATCGGTGTCAATCCTGCTCTGATGCCACATGATCTGAACACAAGAGCAATAAGTTTCCAATAATTTGTTGATTATGTCACTCCTTCAAAAGGGCTAGTTATAGATCGTTTTACTTGAGCGATTTGCAATTAAAGGTAAAGTTGAAGTCTTATGCGCTTGAATTCGAAGTAAATGAAACCTCTTTAGTTTTCCTTATGTGTGATATGTCATGCTTTCATTTAACATTCTATGTGTGTAAATTGATGGAAAAAAAACATAAGAACACAATACACATAATGGATATGACACTTCCCTCGATAACGGAGTTCACTTGATGTGGGCTACCTCTCTGAGTCATGCTCCAAAGCTTGACTACTTTATTCTCCTCGTTGTAATGATATCTCTCCTTTACAAGTTGTAAGGCCAAAGTCCCTTTTCGGTGACGGCAACAAGAGATCGAAATGTGATCCGGAATGTATAAAGCTTCACAAGTTCTCATACTCATGAGGCATCCATGATGCTGACATGGACATAATTCCCACATACTCAATACATAAAAAGAGGAATACTAAAATATGACCCCCATCAACATGGAGCCATCAAAAGCCTTAGATCTACTACTCAGATCCAAGCATAGATATGCATCCCATACAAAGATCCCACAACCACGAGATTTAGAACTCCTTCATTGGCCACTTATCATGCAAGTGCCACAATTTCTGTATCACATGTTGTTACCCATGATTTTGGTCATCATGATGATGTATTGATGATGGTGTACTCAGGCTCTTCATAAGAACTTTCTCCTGAGAAAAGTTACTTTCTTCTCTTTCCAGAAATCTCATTTTTGAAGAAGGTTCGCAGGCTGCTAGTATATTTGCCTACGAGAATGCTTGATTCTCGCAGGCTGCCTTAAGCCAGGGTGCGAGAAGTTCGCACTGTGTTGAAATTCTAGGGTGTGAACTCTTCCTAAAGCATGGAAAAAGATGAATTCTCGATGTTTCTATAAGGGAATCTTCTAGAAGGATGGGTTGGCATTCGAATGGTTATCCTAGTACTGGATTCGGTGATATTTTGGGATCATTCTTATCCAAGTAATTAATTCATTCTCTCCTATATATTGAGGGAATTCTCATGGAAAAGGTTAAGCAAGATTCATTGGAGAATTGGTGAAAGAATTGTGTGAAGGACTCAGCATTGAACAACAACTTGGAGACTCTAGCAAGTCTATCAAGAGGATTTGATCTTCTTCATGCAAGGATTGAGCAAGTATGTGTGTCGGAGCCAAGGGCCATCGAAA
>SNQJ01S0048227.1:79597-112664 GCA_010110895.2 Picea sitchensis | reverse complement strand
GGAGTCTCTAGCAAGTCTATCAAGAGGATTTGATCTTCTTCATGCAAGGATTGAGAAAGTGTGTGTGTCGGAGCCAAGGGCCATCGAAAAGAAGTTTGTGACATCAAGGATCAGGTTGTAATATTTACTTTCCATTAATATGATATAGTGGCATGTCCCTTTCCCATAAAGCTATTTCCACTTTATTATGTAATTCCTTGATCATACGCATAGGTTAACTGTTGAATATATTGTGTTATCTTCACTTTGGTTGGTTTGTGTTGTCTTGGTCTTGACTACACGAGAGCACTGGAGCGAAGCGGGAGAAACAAAGACCATAGGAAGTGATAATAAGGTATGTTATTTGTTCTTGCCACCTAGTTAATTCAATGGTCAAAACCTAAGGAAAGAGTCATGTTCTGTCCTGTTTTGTTCTAGATCCAGGTGGATCTAGGGAGATCAGTTAGTGTCCACACCTACCGATTAGTCTGATAACACATGTAACTGATTGGTTTGATGTGAAAGAAGAGAAGAAAAAAATAGATAGAAGGAATACGTTGATCTTGTTGCCTTGCTGCAACCTCTCTATGCTCCTTCAGACCTGTATCACACATGTTATGCTGCAACATTTAATGACAAAAAGACATAATGAAAAGCATGGTTACATTGGATTCTCCAGAACTTAGCTTTTTGATATGAAGCTTTGCTACAAAAACAGACCTCTTAATTGGATTCACATCGTCGAATTACCTAAAAATTACTATTAAATCGTCTCCATCCGAGTTTGACACTTTTAGGCCCAAGAGACACCTCTGCCTCGGTTACTGTGTAACTGCCTCTGCAATAAATGACTCATTTTGGAGTTAAGCTACATAATATTTTCTCATATCATACAACTAATACCACCACTACATTCGTGGCACCATTTTACCTAAAAATGAGTGACTCCATGCCTCAATCTGAGTTGGACACTTTCAGGCCAAGAGGCAACCTTGCCTCGGTTTATGTGTCAATGCTCCTACAATAAATGCTGAGAAATATTGAAATACATGCAGATTCCGTACCAGTTTGTACAAGTCCGTACAGTCCATTCGTGCGCGCTCTGACTCACCTCTCGTGAGCTCTTGCTACGTGTGTGTGTTGTCCTGAACTCTGCCCAAAAACCCCTTTTTATACAAATAATTGGTAGTTGTGTCATAAATGAGGCGCTTGGCATGCTGGTAGGCAGGGATAAATTTAGGGTGTAGGTTAGCGGAGGTCCCGTGGTCAAATCCCGTGGACTCCTCTCTATTTGGCGGATTGTTTGGTTGTTTATGGCTAAATATAGCGGACGTTTTTTGCGCGCTTCACTAAATGTGATGGAGAATCTGGCGAGTGGTTTGGTAGTGGTTAAGTTTGGTGGTTGACGAATATGCCGCCAGTTCTAGTGGAACCGTTGCCATATTTGGCTGTCGGTTTTATATATATATTTTTTTCAATTTTTCATTTGCTGAGACTCCTTATGCATTTCGGGGGTGCCACATGGCACCTCCCTATTGGGCCATGTGACATCCTCTGATTTGACCACATGTGCATGTTGACATCATCTTGGGACACCTGGCGCGTTCTGGGTGGTGCCACATGGTGTCACTTGGGGGTGCCACATTGCACTTTTTACTAGTCCATGTGGCACCCTAAAAAGCTCAAATTTGAGTGACACGTGGCATCCTCTAGTGTTGCCACATGGCATGTTGACGTCATCATGACACGTGTTACCCTCTGCGCTTGCCACATAGGCTGTATGGATGTTGACATCATCCGTATTAATGTTGACATCATCAGTATAGATGCTGACTCATCCCTACTGACTAGGTTGGGTTGGCCAAAACTTTGACTTCTTATATCATTTGATCTATAACTTTGTTTGACGAGCCATTTGCGCCGTTAGAAATCTTGCGATGTGCTCTTTGCGATTATTCCATTTTAATTGAGTTTTGGTAACTTTGTTTGTTTTCCCTTTTTCTATCTATTGAATCCATTCTAATCGTCCTGGGACACTTCTGTGATGTTCCCTAGAACCATATGGATCATGCCTCCCAATTGAAAGGAATTTTGGTCCCTTAAAGTCGTTACATTAAGTTTCATGTCCATTGGACTGACAATAAGAAACCCTTACCCAAACTACCTCACAAGGCCTAACAATATCAACATGTGCGAGAAAAATAAGTGATATCAACAATTATCACTTTTACACAATACCCTTCTATGGGGTCTGAATCGCAACAGGCGATTTACAAAATATGGCCACTCTCAACTAACTCAATGATTTTCCCCATTTGTTCAACCATTTTTTGAACATATCCTCTTTACCAAGTTGTCCCCTCTCTGGTAGTTGGTCTTCTCCTGGTGGCGGATTTTCTTGCAACTCTGCCTAACTGGCTATCTCCCTCGGAGGCGCCTTCATGGTCTTCTTTTCCCTCTTTGGACGTATATCTAGATGTAAGGCCCAACAAGTGGCCTCATGATTCCCATCTATTCTACAATGGCTGCAGTATCCTTTCTCCTTCATAGGTGCATCCCCCCTGCTCTTTTTCTTATGTGGAAACCAATCTGCCATCCTCGTCCTTCTCCTGGTTTCCATAACCTTCCTGCACAAGGATTTTCTCTTCCAACACTGGGACACTTTGTGGTTACTCAATCCACAAAAATTGCATGGTATTTGATGCCACAAGCTCTATTTTATATGATTAACATGCTCATAATCAAATGGCATTTTAGAGTTTCGAGATTTATTATACCACAGTGAGTTTCCTCTGAAGTCAGACTGGCAAGAAGATTTGGTCTCAACTATGTCATCGTGATGCTCATCTCTCCCTCGAGATGTCTTGAATCCTAAATCATGAGAAGTTGTGCTCTTGGCCTGAACTAAATCAATTTCATATCTTGATGAACTGTTGACCTCTGGAGTCTCATTGATTGTCCTTGGGTCTTCTTCCCAAATGGTTTTGGATCTTTCTCCAACATCCTTTGGGAAATATCCTATCCCGACAGATCGAGGCAAAACCATTGCCTCGATTGGATCCATAATACCTTGGCCATTGGTTCCAAGGCCTCCTCCTTTGTATCCCATTTTTCTCATCAACTTTAAGTCGATGAAAGAAGCATGTTGTTCAATTATTTCAAAAGAATCATCAGCATTAATCAAGAAAGGAACTACATATGGTTTATTTACCTCCACCTCAAACGGGGACCCTTGGTCTGCTTCTGCTTGCAAGAAAAGAACGAGTGAAAGAAAAGGGATCAACATCAAACGAAGGACTCAAGGTAGAGTTACCAAATCTTGTTTTCACCTTTGTATTACATGAATGTGGGGTTTTGTGTTGGGAGAATAGAAAAGAGTAGAAGCCTTTGAAATGGTCATTTTCTGCATGCATGATTAGATCCCTTAAATTCTAAGTCTGTAGGATGGATTCCCACCCACAACAATTGGCGACCATACTGGGGATCTCTAGGGTTTTCTGGGAGTCATTTTTTTGGGTATTTTAAAAATTGGTTTAATTACTTGTTTTTAGAGTTTCTGCAAAAGTCTAAGCTAGCAGGGATTCTGGTCTTCCATTCCAGTACTCCCTGCTTTCTTTGCTTGGATGCATTTTCTTTTCGGGAAGTCACAGAGCTACATGCGGCTTGTATAAGGCCTACATTCATGTACACACTCCCAACCTTCACACAACCCGCGTAGACACGCTAGCTGATGAAGCAACAGTAGCATGGCTAGGTTCAATTTTTTTTTATTAGAGAGGTAGTCATCCTCTACCCTTTCAGAAGTGATCCTTCTCAGGGGTTTTCTGGAACTCATTCTAGTCTCTGTTTCTTGCAGTTTGTAGCTTAGGTTTAACCTCATATTGGTTTTGTTCTATGAACATTTCCCTGAATTGTTTTCTTTTTCTGTCAAAGTAAGTTTTTGAGTCTTCAAGAGATTATAGTTTTCAATACCAGTAGTCTTTGCCAGTGCTTGATTGCTTGTCTTTTCATTTTTTGAAGATTTGCAGAGGTACACATGGCCTGCATAAGGTTTTCATGCATGTACACGTGCTCTGACCTTACATAGCTCGCATGCACACGCTGGATGTTGAACTTTCAGCAACGTTCCCTTTGCAAAAATTTTTGTTTAAGGAGAGGCAGTCATCCTTTTCCTTGTCAAGAGTTATACCTCTCAGGGTTCTTGGTCTCTGTAATAACAATCAACAACTTAGGTTTGATCACAAAAATAACTTTCTTTTTCATTAAAAAAAAACTCATAGGGTTTTTAGACATGTGTGAGAGTCTTCTTTCATTATTTTGTGTGTTATTAACTCTTTGCGATCTCCGCTTAGGCCAGAAGTTTTCTTGGTATTTACTTTTCATCATTTTTCCTTTTTGCTTTGCGAGCATTAAATAAAAAAAACTTTTTATTTCTTGGTTTGGTTAAGTAGTTGTTGGTTTGCATTAGTAACCATGAATTTTTTTTCTTTTATAAGTTCTTGGTTATTTACTTAGGTCATTAAGTATCTCGTAGTCGAGCGAAATCCTGTTTTGAGTTTGTTGTTCAAAGATCTTAAAATAAAAATAGTTTGAAAAGTTGATTAAGAATTGTGTCAAGAAGAAGTTATTATGTTTCCATCTTTCTGTTTATTTTTTCTTTCGTCTCTCAAACATCATTAGTTTCAATTTCATAACCTTTGACTTAATACAAGCCATAACAAATTAATGATTAATTAAAATCAACTAGAATTTATGTTTGTAGGGTCCATCAATTAGTCTAGGCTAGAGCCTTGATTTAGGTTGGAGAGGAAACTCTTCAAGGCTACAAAAAATACATAAGAGTTTGTGGTAGGGAGTTTTAAAAGTCCAGTATCATGAAATTTATCTGGGACCCCACTCTATCACAGGAGCTAAACACGAGGTCGCGTGTGGAAAGGTAGCAGAGATAACCCCTCCAAAGTCAGACCAATCGTAGTGGAGAACACATATAGAGGGCTTGTCTTGGGATTCCGTCGATTGTATTTGCGACAGAGATTTGTGGGTCTCGAATCCATTTGAGGTCCTCAGTTTGCATCTGGACCACTTGTTTTCGATACCCTTGACAGGTTTTGGTCTTGATACCCTGCTCATTGTGGTCTACCCAACTGTCGACTGTACCCGCCTAGTGACTGTTCGTGCGTTGGAAACCTAGTTGCCTATCTTTTTTAGAGACATACACAGGTGACTGCGGGGGTATACCATGGTTCCTAGGACAGACATCGGGCCTCGCTTTGTAGAGTATACCCGAAGGGTGCTTTCGTGTTCAAGTTTCACTTACACCGGTAAGTTTCTCTATTGTTGGTTGTTGTAACTGTTCTTCCAACTAGTTTAGTGTTTTCTTGTTTTATCTTATAGGGAATTTTTTTTAGTGTGTGTTGTTTTTGAACGAATAGAAATCCCTAGTGTGTCTTTGATATTCTCACACAGTGGAGGATCACAAGCTCCTTCGGTCACGAAGGCTTCTTGACCTGCCACCGGTTACACTGGAGCCACCCCCGCCACCGCTAAGGTGAAAGCTATACCAACAAGGGTCTTTTGAAGCGACCGGGTCACAGGAAACTGTGCCCGAACAACATCCATAGGAACCAACTATTTCAAAACTTGGAGAGGGAGCTCTTGGTCCACCCAAAACTCCAACCACTGATCTTTCGATTCCCATCATTGCACAGATTTATCCTTTGGGATGCCAGACAGTGTCACACGCAGGAATGGAAACAAATGTTGCCACTTCTTCTGGGAATTCTTCTATTCCCACTACGGTTGCCACCACAGGGGGTGTTCCACCTCCTAACCCACCGTCGCTAGTCCGAGCCGCCATGGTCTCGACTGCCTCTACCTCTAGCAATGGTCTGATACTGTCTTTGGCGGCGGCCACTGCTCCTTTCACACAAAGTGCAACATACCCTTCATTCTCATATGGGATGACTAGCTCAAGTACAAGCCCTATACTATCCTACTCCACTTCACAGACTTTAGGTCTGGGGGTAGGGAGCTCTAACGCTCCTTTGCAAGGACCAATGGGGGGAACTTTATCTCCCTTTAACTCTTTCCCTTATGGAGGAGGTCATATACCTCCTTCATCCCCTTCGCTCGGCGGTACCCACCAACAATCCGCTAGGCCAAACACACACCATAGTTCTTTTGGAGTAGGGAGTCAAGGACCACCTTTTCATAATATGTCGGTAGGGTCGACACAGTTTTCTTTGTTCGACGCATTTTGTAACAATGCTTTCTCGTTAGCTGCTTTCCCGATTGGGGGAAACCCCAGTTATGACCAACCTAATCCTATGAAGGGTACTATTCCTGCACAAGGGGAAAACCCAGGAACTTCTTCCACATCAGGACCTTGGAATTCTTGGAAAAGATCAGTTCCCTCGTCAGGAATGTCGATCTGGTGCATGGGGCAACCCTTCCCAAAGTCCTCAGAATGTAATGAACACTCAACCATCTACGCCATATTTCGGGAATCAACCGATGATGTCTCCTCAAATGAAAAATCCATATGTTGGTCNNCATGGCCATGGTTTTTACCAGAACCTCGACAAGAAACCCAACTTTTCCTGCCAACCTGGTGCCAGTCAAACTCCAAGCCCCTTTTTCCATGGTTATCAACAACAACCCAAACTACCTTTCATGACAACCTTGCATTTGCCTGATTAACAAGGTTTTTGAGTGACCCTATCTGTCATGATCCATGTTGGACCCCTATGCCGACAAAGTTTCCTTCGGACATACCAAAGTTCGAAGCCCTAACGAAGATCCAGGTGATCATGTGACTACTTTCCACCTTTGGTGCTCATCTAATTTGTTGAAAGACAACTCTGTACAGTTGTGACTGTTTCAACGTACTCTCATTTGGAGTGTTGCGAAATGGTACATTGAGCTCGACTACTCAAGATATTATTCCTTCAACGAATTGGCAATGGCTTTCCTAAACCATTTCCAATTACCTATGAGATACGACGTTGGCACAAAATTGTTGGTCAATTTCGAACAGACAAAAGAGGACCATATCTCTGATCACATCCAAGAGTGGAGACATCGGACAAGTTTGATTAAGGTGCTAGTCCCACCAACATTCCTGTTAGAGTGGTTCCTTAATTATTTTTTCCCACAATTATCCAAAGACGTCGCAACGTCGAGAGTGTTTTCCGAAGAAGATTCAATCATGAGAGATCAAAAACTCTAGATAATCTATTCTCAGTCTGGTCTACTATACGAGATCTTGCCAGATGCGCCACGATCAATACTTGATAAAAACATACAGTGAGTTGGAGCACATGCCGATGGTATTGTTGGTTCAACACAAACAAATCCCCCTTAACAACTGATGAAACAATTGCAGCAATTGTCTATCCAACATACAACGTCCAACCAGACTATTGTTTTGGTTGCTCCCCTTACCCAAACGTCGTATGTACACAGTGTGAAATCGACAAATCTGAAGGCCACCCAACAGCCTGATGGAAAGAAAAAACAACGTAAGAAGGGTAAGGGGGATAAGAAACCCACTAATAATGTTGGCAGGGGCAACACCAAAAAAAGGAAGTCGAGGTATCCGTGTAATCTGTGTGTGGAAGACCACCCAACTCACCAATTCCCTCGGCTTGAAAAGGCCCAAAATTTATTATCACAACAACAGTCGTTTGTGTTAACAAACCCTTTCCAACACAGCCAAAATCTAACTCAAGCCTCTACAAGCAGGGAAGGGGGAAGCCAAGGACCCCCTCCGTCTTCAAACAATCCTGCTTCTGCGAATGTGTAAATGATGAAAGGTGATGCCTATATATCGACTAGAGCACATGATTACATCAAGCCAAGAACCTCTGAGAAAGGTAAAGAAGTTGAAACCCCATATCTTCCTCTCCATATCAAGAAGACGTTGGGTGAAACCATGACACACATCCCAAAAGGTGCGTTTAAGAAAGCTTCTCACAACCCAAATGCAAGGGCCGCCCAGAACTACTCTGTGGTGGAGGATTTGTCTCAAACCCCTTGTGTGATGTCTGCTTTGGAAGTCCTCCAAATATGCCCTTCCCATAGAAAGGCTCTATTAGCCGCTTTAGGATCTATCGAGACTCGTAATCTGGCTACGATCATGCTTGATGGAAGCATTGTGACCATTGATTAGCTTTCATTCATTGGTCCTAATATCACTACCAAACATTTAACTCCCCTGACTATCCATTATATGGAAATGGTATCCCACCCACCACAAGTTAATTATGTGGCATCATGTCCCATGCGTTCAATTCCAAAGGAGATGGATCCTCTCTCTATATTCTCGACTTCTTTAGAATTAGATCCATTAGTTGACATGGTGAACCACTAAATAGGGGATTTGGATCCTAATCTTTCCCTCGTTACCCCTACTTATTCCCTTGACATGTATTCCTTCTAGAGTATTTTTCTTTCATCTGATGAATACCTCTTAGAATCCATGGTCAAGGGTTTCGAGCAAAGTTCATGTTTCTATGTCAAGCTCATTAAAAAATGAAACAAAGTATTACAAGCAAAGTTCATGTTTCTATGTCAATCTCGTTAAAAAAATGAAATAGAGGATTACGAGCATATTTATTTTCCTGTGTCAATCTCGTTAAAAAATGAAATAGACAACATCGATAAAATTTAATTTTTCTGTGTCAAGATCGTTAAAAAATGAAATAGAGGATTTCAAGAAAAGTTCATATTTCTATGTCAAGTAAGTTAAAAAATGAAATAGAGGATTATGAGCATAGTTCTTTTCTTGTGTCAAACTCATTAAAAAATGAAACAGATGGTCATGAGCATAGTTATTTTTCTGTGTCAAGCTCATTAAAAAATGAAACAGATACCTGAACCTTCCTTTCATATGCCTATGTCATTTGATCCTCTTTCTTCCTCCCTCTCTAGTGAACCTCCTATTAGTATCTGGGAGTCATTTCAGGTGCAGAAGAATAGTCAGGGAATGAAACAAATATTGGGAGGCATGTCTCCAGCCTCTGGGCATCATGTTGGAGTTAAAACACTAGCCTCTGTTAGTTATGCTCGGGGAAAAGTACCAACCTCTGGACATCATGTTGGGAAGAAACCCACCGATGGGTAGCATTCCTACCATAGTTTCATTCTTTGTTTCAAGCTCATGTAAAAATGAAACCGAACTTGAGAACGATTATGTTTCTATGTCAAGCTCATTAAAAAATTAAACAAAGGATCCCATGACATGTATTCCTTCTAGAAAATTGTTCTTCCACTAGATGAAGACCTCTTGGAATCCATGATCGATAACCCAAGCATAGTTTATTTTCTAGTTTTGAATCTTGTGGACTCTGCTCCATTTGGTGGGTTGTATGGCGATTTCTGGCTAAATATAGTAGACGTTTTTGGCGCGCTTCGCTAAATGTGGCGGAGAATCTGGTGAGTGGTTTGGCGGTGGTTAAGTTTGGTGGTTGGATAATATGCCGCCAGTTCTGGGGGAACCACCTCCATATTTGGCGGTCAATTTTATATATGTTTTTTTCAATTTTTCTTTTGTTGAGCCTCCTTGTGCATTTCAGGGGTGCCACATGGCACCTCGCTATTGGGACACATGGAATCCACTGATTTGACCACCTGTGCATGTTGATGTCACCTTGGGACAGGTGTTGCTTTTTGGGTGGTGCCACATTGCACTTTTTTACTGGTCCACGTGATGACCTAAAAAGCCTGAATTTGAGTGACATGTGGAAGCCTCTAGTGATGCCATGTGTCATGCTGATTTCATGTTGATGTTATCATGACACGTTTCACCCTCTATTCTTGCCACGTGGGTTGTACGGACGTTGATGTCATATGTTCTAATGATGACATCAGCAATACAGATGTTGACTCATCCCTGCTGACTGGGCTGGGTTGATGAAAAATTTGACCGCTTATATCTTTTGACTTGTAACTCTGCTTGACGAGTCCTTTGCGCTGTTAGAAATTTTGCGATGCGATCAAGCCATTTAATTGAGTTTTTGGAACTTTGAACTTTTTCCCATTTTTTGTCTGCTAAAGACATTCTAAGCATCCTGGGACACTTCTGAAACTTCTGTGATGGTCCCTAGATTCATCCAGATCACACCTCCCAAGGAATGAAACTTCATTTTTACATGAGCTTGAAACAAAGAATGAAACTATGCTCGTAATGCTACCCATCAGTGGGTTTCTTCCCAACATGATGTCGAGAGGTTGGTACTTTTCCCTGAGCATAACCGACAGAGGGTAGTGTTTTAACTCCAACATGATGCCCAGAGGATGGAGACATGCCTCCCAAGATTTGTTTCATTCGTTGACTCCTCTTCTACACCTTAAATGACTCCTGGCTACTAATAGGAGGTTCACTAGAGAGGAAGGAAGAAAGATGATCAAATGACATAGGCATATGAAAGGAAGGTTCATGTATCTGTTTCATTTTTTAACGAGCTTGACACAGAAAAAGAGCTATGCTCATGACCATCTATTTCATTTTTTAACGAGTTTGACACAAGAAAATAACTATGCTCATAATCCTCTATTTCATTTTTTAACGTACTTGACATAGAAATATGAACTTTGCTCGAAATCCTCTATTTCATTTATTAACGAGCTTGACACGGAAACATTAAATTTTATCGATTTCATCTATTTCATTTTTTAACGAGCTTGACACAGGAAAATAACTATGCTCGTAATCCTCTATTTCATTTTTTAACGAGATTGACATAGAAACATGAACTTTGCTCGTAATCCTTTGTTTCATTTTTTAATGAGCTTGACATAGAAACATGAACTTTGCTCGAAACCCTTGACCATGGATTCTAAGAGGTAGTCATCAGAAGAAATAAAAACACTCTAGAAGGAATACATGTCAAGGGAATAAGTAGGGGTAACGAGGGAAATATTAGGCTCCAAATCCCCTATTTAGTGGTTCACCATGTCAACTACCGAATCTAATTCTAAAGAAGTCAAGAATATAGAGAAAGGCTCCTTCTGATTCGAAATTGAACTCATGGACATGATGCCATATAATTAACCTGTGGTGGGAGGGATACCATTTCCATATAAGGGATAGTAAGGGGAGTCAAATGTTTGGTAGTTAGATCAGGACCAATGAATGAAAGCTAGTCAATGGTCACAATGTTTCCAACTCCTCCCTAACAAGATATTGTAGTCGAGAGATGCATCGACCAATTCAACCTCGACACACATGGTTTTCCCTCCTAATTGCATGGGAAAAGAGGGGATAATTCCATGTGGTCGGAACGAACGACCGTCGAAAGTGGTAATAAGAGTAGGTGACGGAGACAAAACAGGCTGGCAAATGGCCTTCCTACACACCAAAAACATTACACATGTTGAGGCACCCTCATCAACCACCGTACAGAAAATGTTCTGATTAAAAGTTTTCATGGTGTAAGCCACTACTATATGGAACACTATGTGGTAAGGGAGATGAGGTTTTAAGTCAATCATATCAAGCATGATCGTACCTAGATTACAAGTCTCGGCGGATCCTAAAGCGGCTAACAGATCCTTTCTCTGGGAAGGGAAGCTTTTGAGGACTTCCAAAGCAGACATCGCACAAGGGGTTTGAGACAAATCCTCCACCACAGAGTAGTTCTAGGCGACCCTTGCGTTTGGGTTGTGAGAAGCTTTCTTAAACACACCTTTTGGGATGCGTGTCATGGTTTCGCCCAACGTCTTCTTGATATGGAGAGGAAGAGATGGGGTTTTATCTTCTTTAACTTTCTCAGAGGTGCTTGGCTTGCTGTAATCATGTTCTCTAGTCGATATATAGGCATCACCTTTCATCATATACACATTCCGGATGCAGGATTGTTTGAAGACGGAGGGGGTCCTTGGTTGTCCCCTTCCGCGCTTGTAGAGGCTTGAGTTAGATTTTGGCCATGTTGAAAAGGGTTTGTTAACACAGCCAACTGTTGTTGTGATAATAAATTTTGGGCCTCTGCAAGCCGATGGAATTGGTGAGTTGGGTGGTCTTCCACACACAGATTACATGGATACCTCGACTTCCTTGTTTTGGTGTTGCCCCCACCAGCATTATTAGTGGGTTTCTTATCCCCCTTACCCTTCTTATGTTGTTTTTTCTTTCCATTAGGCTGTTGGGTGGCCTTTGGATTTGTCGATTTCACACTATGTACATCCGACATTTGGGTAGGGGGAGCAGCCGGAACAGTAGTCTGGTTGGTTGTTGTATGATGGATATAAAATTGTTGCAATTGTTTCGTCAGTTGTTCAACGGGATTTATTTGTGCTGAACCAACAATACCATCGGCATGTGGTCCAGCTCATTGTCTAGTTTTATCAAGTATTGATCATGACACATCTGGCAAGATATTGTATAGTAGACGACACTGAGAATATATTAGCTCAATCTATTGAGCTCTCATGATTACATCTTCTTCAGAAAACACTCCCGACGTTGTGACATCTTTGGATAACTGTGGGACCAAAGACTTAAGGAACCCCTCTAGTAGGAATGCTAGTTGGACTAGCACCTTAATCAAACTCTTCTGGCATCTCCACTCTTGGATGTGATCAGAGATATGGTCCTCTTTTGTCTGTTCGAAATTGACCATAAATTATGTGCCATCATCGTATCTCATAGGTAATTAGAAATGGTTTAGGAAAGCCATTGCCAATTCGTCGAAGGAAGAGTATCTAGAGCGGTCGAGCTCAATGTACCATTTCGCAGAACTCCCAATGAGAGTACGTTGAAACAGTCGCAATTGTACGGAGTCGTGTTTCAATGAATTAGATGAGCACCAAAGGTGGAAAGTAGTTACATGATCACCTGGATCTTCGTTAGGCTTGGCTTTGAACTTTGGTATGTCCGAATGCAACTTTTTCGGCATAGGGGGGAAACGTAGATTGTGACAGATAGGGTCATTCAACAACCTTGTTAAGTCTGGAAAATGCAAGGTTGCCAGGAAACGTAGTTTGGTTTATTGGTGATAACCATGGAAAAAGGGGCCTGGAGTTTCACTAGCACCAGGTTGCCAGGAAAAGTTGGGTTGTTGGCCGGGGTTCTGGTAAAAACCATGGCCATGACCAGCGTACGGATTTTTCATTTGACGAGACATCATCAGCTGATTCTTGAAATAGGATGTAGATGATTGGGCATGCATTACATTCGGAGGAATTTGGGAAGGGTTGCCCCATGTCGATCCCATGGGCATAGGTACTGCACCTTGCCTGGGGTTCCATTGGTTGTGAAAATAATTTCCCCAGATCAGAATTCCTGATGAGGGAACTGATCCTTGCCAAGGATTCCAAGGTCCTGATGTGGAAGAAGTTCCTAGGTTTTCCCCTTGTGCAGGAATAGTACCCTGCATAGGATTAGGTTGGCCATAACCGGGGTTTTCCCCAATCGGGAAAGAAACTGACAAGAAAGTGTTGTTACCAAACACACCAAACAAAGAAATCAGTGTCGACCCTACCGACATATTATGAGAAGGTGGTCCTTGACTCCCTACTCCAAAAGAACTATGGTGTGTGTTTGGCTCGGTGGATTGATGGTGGGTACCGCCAAGCGAAGGGGACGAAGGAGGTGTATGACCTCCTCCGTAAGGGAAAGTGTTAAAGGGAGTTGAATTTCCCTCCATGGGTCCTTGCAGAGGAGTGTTAGAGCTCCCTGCCCCCAGACCTAAAGTCTATAAAGTGGAGTAGGATAGTACAGGGCTTGTACCTGAGCTAGGCATCTCGTATGAGAACAGAGGGCCTGTCGCACTTTGTGTGAAAGGAGTAGTGGTCGCCGCCAAAGACCGGATCAGACCATTGCTCGAGGTAGAGGCAGTCGAGACCATGGTGGCTTGGACAAGCAACGGTGGGTTAGGAGGTGGAACACCCCCTGTGGTGACAACCATAGTGGGAATAAAATAATTCCCAGAAGAAGTGGCAACATTTGTTTCCATTGCTGCGTGTGACACTGTCTGGCACCCGTAAGGATAAATTTGTACAATGATGGGCGTCGAAATATCAATGGTTGGAGTTTCGGGTGGACTGATAGCTTTCGCTCCAAGGTCTATAATAGTTGGTTCCTCCGGATGTTGGTCGGGCACAGTTTCCTATGACCCGATCGCTTCAAAAGACCCTTGTTGGTCTAACTTTCGCCTTAGTGGTGGCGGGGGTGGCTCTAGTGTAACCGGAGGAGCTCATGATCCTCCATTGTGTGAGAATATCAAAGACACACTAGGGCTTTCTATTCATTCAAAAACAACACACACTAGAAAAAAGTCCCTACAATATAAAACAAGCAAACACTAAACTAGTTGGAAGAACAGTTACAACAACCAACACTAGAGAAACTTACCGGTGCAAGTGAAAATCGAACATGGAAGCACCCTCCAGGTATACTCTACAAATAATGGCCCGATGTATATCCTAGGTACCAAGGTATACCCCCGCAGTCACCTGTGTATGTCTCTAAAAAAGATCGGAAACTAGGTTGCCAGCGTGCGAACAGTCACCAGGCGGGTACAGTCGAAAGTCGGGTAGACCAAAATGAGCAGGGTATCGAGCCCGAAACCTATCAAGGGTATCGAAAAAAAGTGGTCTAGAAGACAACTGAGGACCTCGAATGGATTCGAGACCCACGAAGCTCCATGGAAAATGCAATCGACGGAATCCCAAGACAAGCCCTCTATATGTGTTCTCCACTACGATTGGTCTAGATTTGGAGGGGTTATCTTCGCTACCTTTCCGCACGCGACCTCATGTTTATCCGCTGTATTAGAGAGGGTTCCCGAAAAAATTTCACGATACTAGACTTTTAACACTCCCTAGCACAGACTCTTATGTATGTTTTGCAGCCTTGAATAGTTTCCTCTCCAACCAAAATCAAGGCTCTAGCCTAGACTAATTGATGGACCCTACAAACATAAAGTCTAGTTGATTTTAATTAATCATTAATTTTGTATGGCTTGTCTTAAGTCAAAGGTTATGAAATTGAAACTAATGATGTTTGAGAGATGAAAGAAAAAATAAACAGAAAGATGGAAACAAAATAACTTCTTCTTGACACAATTCTTAATCAACTTTTCAAACTAACTTTTTTTTTTTTAAGATCTTTGAACAACAAACTCAAAATAGGATTTCGCTCGACTACGAGCTACTTAATGTCCTATGTAAACAACCAAGAACTTATAAAATCAAAACTTTTCCTGGTTACTAATGTAAACCAACAACTACTTAACCAAACTAAGAAATAAAAAGTTTTTGTTTATTTAATGCTCGCAAAGAAAAAAGGAAAAATGACGACAAGTAAAGACCAAGAAAACTTCTAGCCTAAGCCCAGATCACAAAGAGTTAATAACACACAAACTGATGAAAGCAGACTCTCACACTTGTCTAAAAACCCTATGGAAAAAAAATGTAATGAAAAAGAAAGTTATTGCTATGATCAAACCTAAGTTGTTGACTGCTATTACAGAGACCAAGAACCCTGAGAGGTATAACTCTTGACAAGGAAAAGGATGACTGCCTCTTCTTAAACACAAATTTTCTCAAAGGGCACGTTGTTGACAGTTCAACAACCAACGTGTGCACGCGAGCTGTGTAAGTTCAGAGAGCATGTACACGCATGCAGACCTTATGCAGGTCGCGTGTACCTCTGCAACTCTTCGAAAAATGAAAAGACAAGAAATCAAGCACTGGCAGAGACTACTAGTATTGAGAACCATAATCTCTTGAAGACTCAGAAACTTACTTTGACAGAAAAAGAAAACAATTCAAGGAAATTTTCATAGAACAAAACCAATATGAGGTGAAACCTAAGCTACAAACTGCAAAACACAGAGACTAGAATGAGTTCTAGAAAACCCCTGAGAAGGATCACTTCTGACAGGGGAGAGGATGACTACGTCTCTAATACAAATTTTCTGAACCTATCCACGCTATTGTTGCTTCATCAGTTAGCGTGTCTACGCGAGCTGTGTGAAGGTTGGGCACGTGTACATCCATGCAAGCCTTATACAGGTCGCGTGTACCTCTATGACTTCCCGAAAATAAAATGCAGGCAAAAAAAGAAAGCAGGGAGTATTGGTACGGAAGAGCAGAATCCCTGCTAGCTCAGACTTTTACAGAAACTCTAAAAACAAGTAATGAAACCAATTTTTAAAAATACCCAAAAAAAGGACTCCCAGAAAACCCTAGATATCCCCAGTACAGTCGCCAATTCTGTTGTGGGTGGGAATCCCTCCTACAGACTTAGCATTTAAGGGCTCTAATCATGCATTCAGAAAATGACCATTTCAAAGGCTTCTACTCTTTTTTATTCTCCCAACACAAAACCCCACATTCATGTAATACAAAGGTGAAAACAAGATTCGGTAACTCTACCTTGAGTCCTTAGTTTGATGTCAATCCCTTTTCTTTCACTCGTTCTTTGCTTGCAAGCCTCCTCCCAAAGTTGATCTGCATTCACACATGAACAAACAAAAAGTTGTGAACATGCATTTCATATACTAATTGCTGGGTTAGTTGTGACAATATCATAAAATAAATATTCAACTTGAACACATGATATGGCGGGATGGGAAAAGTATTCCTTTTGTATTAATCTTCACAAGAGTAAACTTACAATATGTGGTCGACATTGCTCCTCGAAACTGGTCCTGGGCTCCTCTTCAACTGTACTCCAACTGCTTTTCTTTATACTTCTCTTTTCACAAGGATGGCTAAAGGTTGGGACAAGGGGAATGCTCAATTGGGTATAGTCTCTTTACTATGATTTTACTTTTTTTCAAATGGGACCCTTACCCCTTCTTTTATAGGCTAGAAGGAGCTAGGTATTTGGTCGAATGATCGACCATGCATGGTCGAAAGGTTTAGTTAACTTACCCAAATTTGTGTGTTCCATCAACAACTTTCCTTTTTTCGTGATTTTGTAGGTACATGCGGGCTGTAGTGAGGCAACTAGCGTGTAAACTCGTGGAGTAGTGGAGTAGGGCATGTGGGCCTTTAAAAAGGGTGTTTTTCAAGAAGAGTTGTTCAATGCTGGCTTGGAAAAGAAGGCATATGGGATGGCCTGATGTCAGGTAAGTATGTCTGGTGCAAATTAGGGTTATAATAGAAGGATCAGGGGAAGATGATTCTAGGAATCCTCCTTGGTTTATGGATGCATGTAGATCATCTTCATTTGCTTGAAAAAGTGTGCATGCATTTGCACTATCATGCTCACACCCATAACTGGTGAAGTTGCCATGGTCACAAGATGGTCTTATCACCATCTCATTCGTAGAGCCTTCCTCTATCTACATCTTCATGGCTTGCAACTTCTCTTGCAACCTTTGGTTCTCTTCTTCTGCAACATGGAACAATGTCTTCAATCCAGCATTATCTACTTGAAGCACTTGGTTGAGCTCTTGAAGCTCATCGAACCACGACTGTTTTGGTGACCTTTCCATCCTTAGCTTCAACACCTGCAATCAGTATCAAGCCTGCTCTGATACTACATGATCTGAACCCGAGAGCGATAAGTTTCTAATAATTGGTTGATTATGTCACTCCTTCAAAAGGGTAAGTTATATATTGTTTTACTTGAGAGATTTGCAATTAAAGGTAAATTTGAAGTCTTATGCGCTTGAATTCGAAGTGAATGAAACCTCTTTAGTTTTCCTGTGATCCAATTTGAAAGTCACATTAATGTGATTTGATGTGATCAGACACTTTCACATTCTGATTTGACAGTCATTCCAATCACATTATGAATGAAATCCTCTCCATCTGAGTCGGACACTTTCAGGCCCAAGAGACACCTCTGGCTCGGTTACTGTGTCACTGACTCTAAAATAAATGACTCATTATGGAGTTAATATACAAAACCTTTTCTCAGATCAGAAAAATAATACCACCACTACATTTGTGGCGTCATTTTACGTAAAAATGTCTGTCTCCACGCCTCAATCTGAGTCGGACACTTTCAATCCCAAGAGGCAACCTTGACTCAGTTTGCATGTCACTTCTCTTGCAATAAATGCTGAGAAATATCAAAATACGTGCAGTATCCGTACTAGGTCATACAATTCCATACAGGTGCGCTCAGACTCACCTCTTGTGAGCTCTTGTTGTGTGTGTGTGTGTGTTGTCCCGAACTCTGCCTGAAAACCACTTTTTATACAAATACTTGGCAGTGGTTTCATAAATTATGTGCTTGGTGCACTGGTAGGCAAGGATAAATTTAGGGCGTAGGTTAGCGGAGGTCCCGGGGTCGAATCTTGTGGACTCCGCTCCATTTGGCGAGTTGTTTAGCGGTTTCTAGCTAAATATAGTGGACGTTTTTGCCGCACTCCACTAAATGTGGCGAAGAATCTGGCGAGTGGTTTGGCGATGGTTAAGTTTTGCGGTTGGCGAATATGTCGTCAGTTCTAGTGGAACAACCACCATATTTGGCAGTCAGTTTTATATATATATTTTTCAATTTTTCATTTGCTGAGCCTCCTTGTGAATTTTGGGGGTGCCACGTGGTGCCTCCCTATTGGGCCACGTGGAATCCTCTGATTTGACCACCTGTGCATGCTGACATCACCTTAGGACACGTGGCACCTTATGGGTGGTTCCACGTGGTAGTTTTTTACTGGTCCATGTGGCGCCCTAAAAAGTCTGAATTTGAGTGACACATGGAAGCCTCTGGTGCTTCCACGTGGCATGTTGACATCATCATGGCATGTGTCACCCTATTCTCTTGCCACATAGGCTGTACAAATGTTGAAGTCATCCGTACTGATGATGACATCAGCAGTATGAATGTTGACTCATCCCTGTTGACCGAGCTGGGTTGACCAAAACTTTGACCGTTTATATCTTTTGATCCATAACTCCGTTTGATGAGCCGTTTGCGTCGTTAGAAATCTTGCGATGCACATTTCACGATCATTCTATTTTAATTGAGTTTTGATAACTTTGAATGTTTTCCCTTTTGATGTCTGGTGAATCCATTATGAGCATCATTGAACACTTCTGAAACTTTTGTGATGTTCCCTAGATCCATATGGATCACTCATGCTCATAAATACATGAGAATAGGTTACCAAGCATATTTTTATCACTTTTTTTGTCTCATGAAAACTATATGAAAAATGAACTCTTTAGAGTACAACCGAGCATATTTTTATCACTTTTTTGGGCTTGTAAAAACTATATGAAAAATGAACTCTTTGGAATCTCCTTTAAGCTATTTTCAAACTCCCTAAACATGAAAATATTGTTGAGTGAGCTTGTTTCCTTTCACACTTGTTAAAAGGATTTGAAAGGGAGTCTATTCAGTGTAAGTTTAACCCTTTTTTGGACCGGATGGACTAATAACAAAAAAAGAATACTCTAGTCAACCTTGGATAGAAGAGTTCTCCCTTGGATTGTTTTATACTTTTTCGGGCTCGGGGGACTAATTTTCGAAAAATAACACCCTTGGAGTCTTCTTTATAAACCTTTTCAGACTCTCTAAACGTGAAAATACCATCTATTTTACCTTCTTTGGGATCGTAAAATTATACATTGAAGGACCCATATGGGATATATGGGATCAAACCCCTCCTTATTCAAGTTCGTTAAACATGTGATGATGGACTCATCGAATATGAGTTGTACCAAGCATATGTTATCATCCTCAATCTCATTTAAAAATAAATAGGTACTCGCCAATCATGGTGGGGGGGGAATTTGAGGGAAGTGGGTCAAGTTTTGGAAAGCATCATGACAATTGTTTGTTGTCTCCCTTGAACATGACACATGTTTGTGTCTCGTCTTACAGTTTGTTGAGGAAAAGATATGAAATGATCTTACTCAAGCATTTTCAAATCTTACTTGGCTAAAGAAAGATAGAAGGGAATATCTCCCTATGTTTATAGCCATCAAAAACTGTTTCCTAATCAACAAGTATTGGTTACAAGGGCTTAGGATGATTTTTTTTATAAATAAAAGATTGTTGAAAAATTCAATGTTTATGTAATTTTCTGAATATAACAGATGCAGAAATAAATATAGAGACAGAAGTAAAAATACCAAGTCAATAATCAACACAGATGAGACATAAAGCAATCACTTATCTCATTCCAATTTATCAAAGAATAGTTTTCTTTACAAAATTCCCCGAGGAAGTTTGGACCAAAGTTAAACTTAGATGTCCCTAATGAAAACCATACAAAAGGACTTCTGACAGAAAGTAAAAAATTGAACTTTAAAAGATGGATCAGCATGCCACGGATTGTTGCCCACTTGACTCTGCACAATATCCTTTATCAATCATGAAATTTAATTCACAAACAGATAAGTCTACACAGACTATCAAAGATAGATCAACACCTCTAAAAAACAAGTGTCTGAATGATGTAATTCAACCTTGAATCGTGTTGTCTACAATATGACCCTTCTATCATAAAAGAGAATTAGGCTTTCAATGAATTAAAGAATGAATGAAAACTAAATTATCTCAATAAAACTCAAGAACATACCTTAGTATGATTTATCCTTTTATTCTCCTCTTGTTCCTCTTTCTCTTTTGGCCTTTAAGCAATCAGAATTAGTTGAAATAGTTAAACTATCTCTTTTAGTTAAGTTAACTAAAACTCAACTAACTTTTAGTTTAGGGGGAAAATCAATAAAATAATAATAAGGGTCTTTAATAATAATAACTAGTATCAAATGCATGCAGGATGAAATAGATTTGGCAGAGTATGCTTGCATGGGAATACTGTACTGGTGAGTGTGCGGGGGAATCTTGGACAATGCGGTTAACCGATGGAGGAGGAGCAGGTAGAGACAAATTGGGCCAGCCACGATGTTGGGAGACTGTCGGGTGGAGAATCTCTTTCCATCCATCATTTTCAGGGACTTTAGGGTGTAATTAGACATGAGGGGGAACTGGGATACCATGGACATGTGGGGCTTAAAAAGGAGGCCTTTCTGGCCTAGGTTCGACCACTCCTTGTCCAATCTAGTTAAAAAATCCAGCTTGGAATAGTTGGCTCAACTCTTGGGAGTCTACATCAAAATCTATAGAAAACCTTGGCCTTCTAGGGCCCCTTTTCCAATTTCCTCTTCTTTTGTTATTCCAGCCATGGCTACCTCTGCTGAAGAAGCTCATTCCTGTATGCATTATTTATTAGTAACTAGTTTCTTCAACAAACCATACATGGCATCTCTTTAAATATGAAACAGAGTTTGTCTCAGCAACACATCAGACTCATGCAATCCAATCCATAAAAAATGTTTAATACTTGTCAATGAGCAGGGGGTGAATAAGGGTTCTGGGATATGTGAGGGATTGTATTGAGAAAAAAATGCTAAAATGAAGGGGGGTAGATCACGATTACTTCTCAACAAATCATCAAACAATCAACTATATTGTAATAAAAAAACATATCAACTTTAATTCATCCCTTTGTCATCCTTCAACTGCTATAATACAAATTTTTTACTTAACTATAATTTAATTTTAAGAACAAGGAGTGAATAATGAATTTGGGAAGGTGAGGGGACTTGTAATGTGCGGAAAAGTGAAAGAATGGTAGGGAAATAACGAATATTGTTCATAAAAAAAATCAAGTAGTCAATAAACATAACTCTGTACTCAATACAAAAAATACCAACACCAATTCAATAATTACCGTGTATCAAAAATGTTCACTGTTCAGCATTCAAATTCTTCAAAACTTCTCAATTACAACAATCTGCAATCATACTCATAATTGAAACAACTTTCAATGGTCTTGTTAAGAAAATGCTTGGTCTCTAATTTTTTTCTTTTCCTTTTAAGAATTGAAAGAAAACACACAACAACATTTCTCCACCTCTATCCATAATACATCTCTATAAAAATATCATACATTGTCTATAAATTCACAATCGACCAATTAAAACATATGCACATGTCCTTTTCCAAATTGAAAAGACTTCTAAAACATGCTCAATTTCATACATTCTTCAAGATATCAACCAATAAGTTCTTCTAACGGAACCACAATCAACATAACCCGAGCTTCATCACTGTAAATGAAACCATTCATAATATGCGCAATGATTCCATAATAGATGCACAATGAACATAATGAAATACACACAGTTACAAATTCCATAACTTTCTATAACTCTGATCAGGCCTAGTGAAACACACAGGAGTCTCCAATTTGCAATCAACACGTTGATGTAGAACACAGTGATTCAAAGTATAACGAAAAAGAGGCATCCCTTTGACTGCATATTATTACTCAATCCTGATTTAAATTTTTCATCCGATTTCATCATAGAAAGGCAAGATAGGGACTCGACAAAACATTCCATAACCACTCCACTTGATAACCAATCTTTGACAACCAAAAAGATGCCTGACAGGAGTAAGAACAGTTGGGGATTTTTAAAATCGAGCTCTGTCACAACAAATACAAAGTGGTAATTAAGAGTGCACTCATTCATCAATAACACAGAGAACTAGAGGTCCTTAGAGGCATATAAACCATAGGCAAATACCCTTTGATACAAGCATATTAGAAAACCACAGGGTTTCCTTATAACTCTTGGTCTGGGGCAATGGTGCAACAGTTAGCCACAAAGGAATCAACGATGATTAGGGTAGAAAAATGATGCACATAGTGCATCTTGCATTTTCAAAGGAGAATCGAATGTCCACTGGACAGTGACGGTTACCCAGAACACATAGAGGTATAACCTTTGTGTATTTATTAAGAGCCAAATCATTGGATAACAATTCCAGTGAGGATGCATAACCCGAGGCATAAATTATATCACCCAACAACCATATAGCATATATATTGACATAATGGCCACCCTAAGACCAACTTTCGAGATATGTTGATGCCAATACCATGTGAATAATCCCATGACCATGACTCTGGAAAAATTACACAACAACCAAATGGCAGTCTGAATACGACTGGACAGGGTTACCCTCATAACTGTGAGGAGGCAACCAATAAGAATACACAGAGAGAAACCCTACACCATTAAAACTCAGAGTGATAATATGCATATTCATTTAAAAATCCACAGAGACCCATCACGATTTTAACTAACAGAGCAACCAGCGAATGCACAACTCAACCAAAACCAAATCTCTTACTTGCAAATCGAACAATTACATAGTCATTCCAGAGAGGAAAACCATGCATTTACACAGTTGCAATTTTCAAGAAAACACAAACCCAAGAATTACTAAGACATTGTTTGTTCATACACAGAGCATAATTCATGGATGGAGTGAAAAGAACCATACTTGTAACCAAGATCTTAAAAGGAAGAGATGGTCGAGTGTTTTATTCCCAAGCCTGAATTGTGGAGCTTAACCACCAGTAGATCAAAATGAAACAAGAATCATATTAGATAATGGTCTGATGGGGGGAGTATGGAGTGATCTTCATTTATTGCACGTCACTTCCATCTCCTGTCCTATTCAATTCTGAAGTACAAGACACCCAACAATCACCAATGCATTAACCATGTAATCGATTTCCAAACCATTGAAAACTGCGATGATTATTCCTTGCCCAATGTGTCACCCAAAACCTTCACGTTAACCATTTTCCAAGTCCACATTTCATACCATATGAATTTCCATATCATATGCACCCAAAAATAACTCAAATGAAAATCTCATAGCCACTAACCAACCATATAATAGTTAGGACTAACACTAACATGTTTTACATTTCCATTTGCACATAACTTTTAACGTCGCTTAAGCATAGGCCCTTTCTTTTAGGATTGTTCCCATAAGTTTCTTCTCTTTGTTTTGGTTATGTCATCACTAACATATTTCTTGTGTATGTTTATCTAGGTAATAAATCATGGTGGCATGATTAAACATAGCAACTGTAAATATATGTCAATCATAAAATAAAAATAAAGCTCTAAATAGCAGAACATCCCATAAAATGCATCATCCACTTGTTACTATATCCAAAATGAAACCATGATTTCACTGTCAACCATATAGGACCCTGTAAGCAGCATCAAAACAACAACATAAAATGTGTGATATGACTATCTTCAAGCCTCCATTCTACAACGGGGTCCCACCTACTAGTATTATATTATTAGCATAGTTTAAACAATAGGTATTTAGCAATACTTTGCGGGCGAAATTCCTTGTTGCGATTTTAATCGTCAACAAAATGGTGACTCCAAAGGGAAATATGTTTTCAACTGATTAAGAACTCATAATATATGGTTTCATAGACCAAGTAACATCAGATGAAGAATATATAAATCATAACGATTATGCAACAAGGGGAAGTGAGTGGATTTAATGGAAAAATGACCAGGAATTTGGGAATAACTCATGGAAAGTGTTAAGTATGAGGGGGTTTATCTCTATATGCATAATCATTCAACAAAAATTTTCTCTTGACTTCAAGGAGATTTTTTTTTTACTGCTCTTTTGAATCTCAAAATGGATGAAGAAATGGAAAGCAAAAGCGGGAAGTAACCAACTATCTCATAAGACAATAGTTAAAGAAGATAACAAATTCAATGATGCCTTCAGGGGGAACATCATAACAAGTGTGTAAGCTTGACTGTTATTCACTAACAATACCTTGCAAGACTGTCGTTGTGGCAGAAATGATCCAACATTTTATTCTTGACCAAAAATTGAAATCAAAAAGAACAAAAGAAAGAAATGTCATAACATAAATGAAACTGCAAAATTTAAAACAATAGAAATGGAATGACAGAAATGCAAATAGAAGAAATGAAAACTACTAAAATGAAAGCAGAATATAAAACTACTATAAAAGAAGAAATGAAATAGCATAAATGAAAACTACTAAAATGAAAGAAAAATTGAACTACTAAAATACAGAACAATCTGAACAATGTTAAACTATTCAAGTTGGTTCCGTGTAGTGTTTTAAGTGAGAACCGTTAGTGTTGTAGGAAAACAATCGATCTTGTAAATATTTTAGAATGTAAGAGTTTGTACCTAGGACAAAAGCGATCTTGAAAGGACCCAACCATAATTCTTGAAACTTTGAGTGTCTTCCCCTATCAGCATGAGTTGAATCCCAAAGAAATACTTTCTCATTGACTTTAAATTTGACAGTCTTGACACTCTCGTTGAAATACTTCTTAACAATTTGTTGTCTCCTTTTTATATTACCCAACGAAAACGTCCTTTTCTCCTCTAAATCCATGAGTGCATTCATTCTTTGTGAAACATCAAAAGAATGCAATTCTTCGATCTGTAGCATTAACCTTAAGGAGAAAAGTTCTAGCTCAGTAGGTAGAATGGATTCTTGACCATAAACAAGTTGGAAAGGAGTGCAACTAGTGCTCACCTTGGTGGTGGTTCAATCTTCCCAAAGGGCATAAGTGAGGACAGTGTGTCATTGACGAGGATTATCTTCGATGAGCCTTTTGATGATTCTCACCAGATTCTTCTTGGTAGACTCTGCATGCCCATTTCCTTGGGGATAATAAGCTGATGAGGTGAAATGTTTAACCCCAAACTTAGCTAAAAATTGGGCCATCTTAGAAGAAATCAAAACAAGACCATTTTCTGTAATAATTTCCAAAGGAACACCAAATCTAGAAAATATGTTATTTTCAAGGAAAGAAATCACCTGATCATCTGTCGAATGTTTAAGCGGGACAACTTCAACCCATTTTGTAAAATTGTTTTTGGCTGTCAAAATAAATATTTTTCCTGCTGAAGACAGAGGATTAATAGGACCAATAAAATCCAATCCCCACTTTGAAAAAGGAAAGTCTTGGAGGACATGTTGTAACGGCATGGATGAAAGGCTTTCTTTCCCAACAAATTTCTAGCACTTGTCACAAGATCTCGAAAAAACATAAGAGTCACGAAATATTGAAGGCCAATAGTATCCTTTTATAATAATCTTAAAAGCAGTGGTTTTAGCAAAAAAATGACCTCCTATGTGAATAACATAATTTGAAGAACCATGAGTTTCTTGCAATAGTTTTTGTGCTTCCTCATTGTTTACACAGCGAAGCAACATACCATCAACAAATCTTCTAAACAAGAAGCCTCCTATAATGATGTATCTAGAAGATTCAAGACGAAGCCTTCTTCTTTGATGAGTGTCTAAGTTATCTAGACATCTTTGGTTTTGAAAATAGTAAACCAAATTCTTATACCAAGGATATTCAAACACAAGAAGGATCTGATTATCAATGTAGAATAATGTTGATAGGGAACTATCTTGTTCATCAATTTCTTCACTAGTTTCAACATGTTGAGCTAAGTGAAGGGCTAAGTCACATCCCTTGATGGTGGTAGAAGTCACGATAGTTAAATCATGCTCCTGGATCTTGGAAATCCAATGTGCAAGCTTCCCTGAATGATAAGTCTGTGAGAGAAAAAACTTGACAGCAGGTAAAGGTACTTTTACCAATGTGTGCTTACCTAAGATGAAGTGGCGAAACTTTTCGACAACTTTAACAAGAGTGAAAGCATGCTTTTCAATAAAATAATATTTGAACTCATCATCAGACAAGATTTGACTCATGTAATCCACTGGTTTTTCATTTCCTTGGTCATCACATTGCATGAGGATAGCAAAAACCGTTTCCTCTATAGCATTAGTATATATCGTGAATTCTTTCTAAAATTCGGCTTCACCAAAACTGGTGTGGAACTGATTTCTTTCTTGATCCCTACAAAATAATTTTCGACACCATATTTATGTAAATGTGTTGAACATGCACAAAATATATCTATATAAACAATGATACACACATTTGTAGAGAGAATAGGACAAAGAAGAAGAAGGAGAGAAAGAATGAAAGATTTTTCATTAACCGTTGTGAATAATGAATAATTTACACATGATATACTCTATATAACTCAATGAGTGTGCACTGGAGGAGAACCAATGCACCATAGTGGTGGTCTAGAGTGATATGGACACACACCAGTAGTTACGGGAGTAAACTTCCACCTAGTCTAGTCTCTCAAGAAGTTACAGGAGTGAACTTCCATCTAGTTGAGTTAACTAGTCAACTAGTCTTCAGTTAACTGACTGAACAAAGATTAGTGAGGAGTTAACTCAGGGAATCAAGGGTAATGTGACAGTATGGTGATGATATCAAGGAAAGGTAGAATTATCATGGTAGAATTAGAATGAGGAAAGGTACAAAATCAATGCAACATCTAAACTCAACTCAACTTAGTCAAACTGTCAATTGAAAGAGAATATTCTCCAGGTGGAATATTCTCCCCTAAAATATAGGAGACTGGATAATGACTAATTATGACTAACAAACAAGGAAAAACCTTAGTAAAAATAAATCCTAGGTGTTTATGAAGTAACTCCAACACCCCACAGATATCACTATGGTGAAAATAAAGAATGGGTCCTTAGCGAGGGTATGTTAGGTACCCAAATACAAAGATACTGCTTGAAATAAATGAGGAAGAAGGGAAATGGGTCCCGGCAACGAGGCTATGTTAGGTACCCAAATACAAAAGATACACTGAAATAAAGTGAGGAAAGAGGGAAAACCTCATGGGAAAACCCCCCCCTCAAGGTACAATGTATGTAAAAATAATAATTGCAGTTGTTAGGCAATTGTGTCCTTCACAACTATTAGGTAGTTGTTAGGCTCCGTTAAGGTCTTGGTGAAGATGTCTATCGTCCGTTCTGCTGAAGGACATAACTGTAAGTTGATGATCCCCTCATGTACTAAGTCCCAGATGTAGTGCATGTGGATATTGATGTGCTTTGTCCGCTACCTCTAAACTGGATCTCTGCAGAACTTCAGAGTGCTCTGTTTGTCACACCAGATGACGACCGACTGATGAAATTGAATTCCCAACTCAACGAGAAAATGTTGTAACCACATAGCCTGAATGGTTATGTTAACTACCCCTATGTACTATGCCTTGGATGAAGATAGAGCAATGGAAGATTGCTTCTTTCTCGACCAACAAATAGGCCTGGAACCAAGACTGAATGAGTAACTAGATGTGGACTTGCGATCAATGCTATCACCAGCCCAGTCGAAATCAGTAAACCCAATGAGATCTAATCTAGATTATGTTTCATAATGAATCCCAAAGGTGATGGTGCCCTGTACGTATCGAAGGATACACTTTGCAACCTTCCAATGTAGCTCATGTGGCTCCTGCATGAACCTGGAAACTGCACTAACTGCATAGGAGAGATCTGGTCTGGAGTATGTGAGGTACAACAAGATCCCCACTAGTTGTATGTACAGTTTGTTGTCAACTAGTGGATTCTCCCTGCCATCCTCAAGTTTTACTATTGATAGGAAAGGAGTTGGAGTAGACTTGTAGTATGTCATGTGAAATATCTCAAGGAGATCTTGTGCATACTTTGCCTACGACAGTTTGATTCCTGATGCATCCTGAATAATCTCGAGTCCAAGGAAGAAGTGTAGCAAACCCATATCTATCATCAAAAACCTGTCACGTAGAATCCTCTTGACTGCAACAATCGTTGAAGTTGAGCAATCAGTGATCAAAAAATCATCAACGTACAAAACTTAAAGTAGAATTGAATCAATCGTCCTGAGCATGTAGACATTCAGGTCTGATTTACAACATACAAAGTTCTGTGACAATAGGTAGGAGTCCATCTTGGCATACCATGCCCTCGGAGCCTGCTTGAGGCCATAAAGCGACTTCTTAAGTCGACAGACCAAAGATGAGTCCTTCATAAATCCCTGGGACTGCTCCATGTAGATCTCCTCAGAGAGATCACCATGAAGGAATTCATTCTTCACGTCCATCTGATGGACTTCCCATCCTTTTGTTGTCGCAATGGAAAGTGTTAATCATATGGAATCCATCTTCACAACTCGAGTGAAGGTCACATCATAGTCAATACCATGAACCTGCTAAAAGCCTTTGGCGACAAGCCTGGATTTGTATCTGCTAACTTGTCCATCCATTGCGCTCTTTGTCCTGTAGACCCATCTACATCTGACAAGTTTCCTCCCAAAAAGAAGGGGAACTAGATCCCAAGTCTAGTTCTCAAGGAGGGATTTGTACTCCTCCTACATGGCAGATTCCCAAAAGGGATTTTCAGTATCCTTGCCATAATACTGTGGATCTGAAGACTGAACAAAGAAAATACGCCTGGAGGGCAATGGTTCAATGGCAGTGAGTGCAATAGGAGGCTTCTCAAAATCAAATCAAGTCCTCCTAGTATCGGTTGGATCACCAAGGAGATCCCCTGTAGCCTGAAGAGTAGTCTATGCCCACTTGGGCCTCTGCTCTGGCTCTGCAACTGCATCTAGATGCTCTGAATTTGCATCTGACTGTACTGAATCTTAATTTGAATCATTTGAGTCCCTTGAACCATAACTCTCATCTGAAGAAGAGTCGACATGTGCATGCTCATCATCTCGGACAGGTGGAAGAATGAAGGTGTCTTCATGTGGCTGCTGAGGTGCATGCGAGACACTTTCCTCAAATTGGACACTTCGCTCAATGATGAGTCGATATGAGGAAACATCAATAAGCCTATATCCCTTCACACCGTTGGGATATCCAACAAAAATGCACTCAGTTCTCTGTGGATCAAGTTCCTTCCTCTTTTCAGAGGGAATCTGGGCCCATGCACGTAAACCAAAAATGTGAAAGTGGGTCACTTCCAGTTTAAGTCTGCTCCAAGACTCGTAGGGGGTCTTATCCTTGACAGGTCTCTGGGGAGATTTGTTTTGGATGTATGTTTCACAATTAAGTGCTTCGTCCCATAGTCTATGTGGTAGTGACTTTGCACGTAGCATGAAAGATGCCATCTCCTTTAGAGATCTATTTTTCCGCTCAACAAATCTGTTTTGTTGTGGAGTATAAGGAACTGTGTGCTGCAACTGAATCCCTGCCTCATGGAAAATATTATGGATCTCATGATTTACATACTCTCCCCTGTTATCAGTTCGAAGGACTTTGATATTCTTTCTGTACTATGTCCCAACCAAGGATTTTAAATCTTTGAGGTGTTGAAATACCTCGTATTTTTTCTTGAGAAAGTAGATCCATTTAAAATGTGAGAAATCATCAACAAAAATGAGAACAAACATCACTTTTTTGATGGATCGATGTGGAAAATGACCCATAAGGTCACTGTGGTTCAGATTTAAAGGTGTGGAAGCTCACTGAGACTTTCTTTTGTCGAATTTCTCTTGAGGGTGTTTTCCGAGAACACATCCCTCACATAGTCACTTGGAGAAATGGATGTATGGTAGACCATCAATCAATATTTGCTTGCTAATATGTTTCATGTATTTGAAATTCAAATTTCCAAACCTTTCAGGCCATATCCTACTACTTTCATCACCATGAGTAAGTAGTAAAGAAGAATCAGGTTCAATGAATTCAAAAAATGTATACAATCTAGACTGATGATTTACCTCACTGGTAGAAACCCTAGATTTGGTTTTCATGTCGTATATGTCCATGGAATTTGGTGTAAAAATGAATTTCTTTTCGATGCCGAAATTTTTCATCTGATACACGGAGAGAAGTTTGACAGAAATTTTGGGAACATTCAACACATTCTCGAAGCTTCCATTAGTGAGTTCAATCCTTCCTTTGTTGGTGACTTTGACAAAAGAGTTGTCCCCCATCATAATAGGAGGACCTTTGCATGCATCCAATGAAGAATAGAATTCTTTTGAGGCATCCATGTGAAGTGATTCTCCTGAATCTACGATCCAAGCATCGGGAGAGGATTTGATTGCAATCAAGGCATGGCTAGAATTGCCTTTCTTGGAATTCCGATATTTTGGCTTCTTCTTCTTTGCACCCTCGGGGATGTGATATCCAAGGTTGTTTTGTTGAAGTATTTGAGACATTAGATCTATTTTATTTTTCATGCTTGCATATTCTTGATGGAATCCTTTGTGACAGTACGAGCATTTCTCTCATTTTCTTCCCTTTTCCCCTTTGGATCTGAAGGCATCAGTGAAGGGTTTTGTGTACCCTTCCTTCTTTGGATGTGCATGAGATTTTAGTTTATCTTTATATTTATATTTCTGATATTTGTGGCTGCCATCATGCACAGTGAGTGCATGCACCCTTGGGCCTTTGATTGTGCCCATGTTGATGAGCTTGGTTTTCTCTTGTGTCAGGGATTCGATAAAGTCCTCAAGAGAAGGCATCTTCTAGGTGGGTCCAGAGGTGAGTTTGACAATATGGAATGTAGATACGAATACGGATAATCCATGACCGGGCTTGGAGAGAATGGTGAGAACCATGTGTTTCTTCTCCTTCAATTTATCAACCCCACAAGCTTTGAGTTGCGATAGTAAATCCTTGAATTTTGTAAATAAATCTTGGATATTCTCGAAGCTTTTTCGATCCAATGTGAGAAAATCCACCTCCAACATGTGTCCCCTCATCTCATCATGATTTCCTAAGAGCCCTTCCAAGGTGGTCCAGGATTCATTGGGAGTGTTACAGGAAAATATATGAAAAATGAGATCATGAGAAATAAGACTGCAAATTGTTCTGAGTGCCTCATCCATGTGATTTAAATACTTGTATTTTTCTATGGTTGATGTCAGTTTTGTATCTGTATTCAAGGTTAACCTATACAACCCTCTGGTTCAGAGATGTATGGATATTTTATCCTTCCATGTAAAATAGTTGTAAGGTGTAAGAATGAATTCTTTTTGGAAATCCATCTTTCCACTGTCTTCAATCTTTTTTACCTGCAAGAAAATTTGGTGTGTATTTTGCTTAGCAATCCATCAACTCTAATACCATGTAAATTTGTTGAACCTGCATAGAATATATCTAGATAAACAATGATACACACATTTGCAGAGAGAATAGGATAAAGAAGAAGAAGGAGAGAAAGAATGAAATAATTCTCATTAACCATTGTGAATAATGAATAATTTACACATGATATATTATGTATAACTCAATGAGTGCACACCGGAGGAGAACCAATGCACCATAGTGGTGGTATAGAGTGATTTGGACACACACCAGAAGTTACGGGATTGAAATTATACCTAGTCTAGTCTCTCAGGCAGTTATGGGAGTGAACTGCCACCAAGTCTAGTCTCTCAGGCAGTTACAGGAGTGAATTTCCACCTAGTTGAGTTAACTAGTCAACTAGTCTTCAGTTAACTGAATGAACAGAGATTAGTGAGGAGTTAACTCATGGAATCAAGGGTAATGCACCAGTATAGTGATGATACCAAGGCAAGGTCGAATTATCATGGTGATGATCCCAATGTTGCACGGTGACAAAACCAATGCAACATCTAAACTCAACTCAACTTAGTCAAACTGAGGTGTCAACTGAAAGAGAATATTCTCCAGGTGGAATATTCTCCCCTAAAATATAGGAGACTAGATAATGACTAATTATGACTAATAAACAAGGAAAAACCTTAGGAAAAAGAAATCCTAGGTGTGTGTAAAGTAACTCTAACACTGTCCAAGAAAAAGAATGATCTTGCTTAAGAAGATTATGAATTGGCTTGACCATCACAACAAAATAAAGAACAAAAATGCAGATGAAGTTAATAACACTCATAAAATCTTCAGCCTCCTTCTTGGAAGTAAGAGAAGGTAGATTAAGGATAGCAACAATCCTTTCAGGATCAATGCTTATTCTCTAATCAGAGACAATGTTTCCAAGGAGCTTTCCCTTGGTAACATTGAAAATAGACTTAGAAGGATTTAGAGAAATGCCAAATTTCTTGCATTGCAAGAGACCTTTCTTAAGATGACCAAAATGATCCAATCGGTTTTTAGAATACATAGTTAAGTCATCAAGATAAATTTGAATAATCTTGTTGATCAAATCACCAAAATTTATTTGCATATCTCTTTGAAAAGTGCCACCTGTATTAGATAAGCCAAAAGGCATATGTTCATAAGCAAAAAATCCCCCCGAGTAATAAAGGTGGTTTTATATTTATCTTCCCTTTTCACCTTGATTTCATTATAACCAAAGAAATCGTAAAGTAAGTGTTGGATCATGTTTTCATTGATGCCAATGGTTTGATTGATTGATGTCAAGTGATTGATTGATGTCAAAGGATTGATTGATTGATGATTGATGTAATATAATATGTATTGTCCTTG
>SNQJ01S0048227.1:61891-76608 GCA_010110895.2 Picea sitchensis | reverse complement strand
TTGTAGATTTGTACTCTATTCAGTTGTTGCTGAAAAACCCCCAGATTGAAGTCCATAATAAAAAGAAAAATTGTACATACATCTTGTGTTCCTTGTGGAGATAATTTGTTGATGATATATTGTTGATATATGTTGTTGATATGTATTCACATCTAACTTATTATTAATGACAGCAATGAGTAATGAGTAAATGTTGAATGCTAACTAATGAGTTTTGTGTAAGAGGGAAGTTTTGGGAAAAAGATCCCCACACTCATTCACCCCGCCCTCTAAGTGTGGTAGGTGTGTCCAACAGTAAGGACATCATATGCAACCCTACAACTTGATGCAAAATCATTTCCATATTAGGGAGGGGAAAGTGATCTTTTATGCTATCCCGATTCAATGCACAAAAATCTATGCATAATCTGATTTGACCAGTTGTTTTCCGAACGAGAACCAAATTAGAAACCCATTCTGAATACTTAACGAGAAAGATAATTCTAGCCTTAAAGAGTTTTTCCAACTCCTTTCGAATAGTTGCTTCTAGTGCGGGGTTAATGGGTCTTTTTTTTTCTCCTAAATGGTTTTATGCCCTCCTTGATAGGAATGGCATGTTGTATAAAAGCATGATCAAAACCATGAAGATCCTCATAAGACCAAGCAAAAAAATCTCAAAATTCACCAAGAAGTCTGGCAAACTTCATTTTTTCTTCATCAGAACATTGGGCACCTATTTTAACATTATTTGGAGACTCGGGTGTTCCAATGTTCAAGGAGATGGTTTTACCCACCTTCCTTTTCTACTCCTCTTCTTTCTGTTTCTCTTTGTTTCCTACATCACTCGATGGAAAAAAACTTTCTATAAGAGTCAAGACCTTAGGAATCTTGTTATCTTCCATTGACATAATTTCCTTAGGCTTATAAGGTTCATGTTGAATGAAAGCACGGATGCTCTCATCACTGGGGAAGACCTGCCATGATTCTATATTATCAGGTATGTGTGGACGCTATAGATATTGAAAAGTACAATCAGTTCTTTGAGGCCAAAGTTGTCGATTAGGAGAGGCTGCAAAAACAACTAATCGATCAGTGATTGAGTTCAATTCCCTCTTAACATGAGTAATGTTGAAAGATAGTAGGTTCAAGATAATTTCCCAAATAGTTTGGGTGTAGCGTTTCATCAACTTGCTGCTAGGGGAATATATCTTACGTACAAAGTTAACAACAACCTCGGAATCCCCAAAAACTGTAAGGTGACCACAACCCAAATTATAGGCGTTTTCAATGCCTAATAATAAAGATTCAAATTCAGTGACATTGTTTGTGCAAGCAAACTCTAACCTATAAGAAAAGTTATAAATTTTACCCACAGGAGAGTACAAGATAATGCCAGCTTTGTTTCCTTCATTAGAGCATGAACCATCAAAGTGAATATGCCAAATACCATCGTCTAAGTTGATTTGTTCCAAGGGAGTGTTGTCCTCCTTGGAAAAGATGGAATACACCCCTAGGTCCTCGTTGATATAAATCACATTAGGCTATGGAACACTTTCTATGTAAGGTGAAATCCTTCCCTCTCTAAGGACTATGATGTTTTTACCATTCCGAAGAATGGATAAGTGTGTCTCGTAGAGTGAGAGGTATCCACCTATCAAATCTTTCCAATCTCTTCCTAGGATGATCAAGTAGTTACTTACTAGCATATCGATTGGTTGAATATTAAGGGTTGTCCTTATTTCAAGGTGCATGCAGAAATCCAAGGTCACGTCCTTGATTTCACCTACAGTTGTTTGTTGTAGACTATTATAAGAGAGCATGCTTCTGGCATTTTCATTTGTACAAGACAAACCTAGCTCTTCCATAATTATCTTTGACATTACACTTGGGCCCAAACCACCATCAATGAGGCAACAATGGGAAATCTTATCCATAATATTTACAAAAATATAAAAAGGGGGATTTTTTATAGGGTATATAAAGTTATGTACACCTACTTTATTTACAGATGAATCCTCTTCATCTACCTCTTCAGATAGGTTAGCTACAATGGAAGATATTCCTTCCATTAATGTTTTTAGATGCCTCTATTTTTCAGGGATGACAACCATGTCCAGAAGGGTTGCATCTGCTTTGATGTTGGCCAACTGGTTTAGAATATTATATTTGGAATAGGGGAGAGGGGAGGTAGTTTCTTGGCTTTCAGGAGCCTTAGGAATTTGAACAATAGCATCTAGTGAGGATGAGCTCGGGCTAGAAGAATTGCGGGGAAGATCATTTTTTATTTTGGGCGTATAGGATTTGTTCCTAGTATTGATGATCATGACATCTTTTGACTTTGAAAAATCTAGGACAACGATGGTAGTTTCAAGTATCTTACCAAAATTTTTATCTCTGGCACTCTTCTTTACCTCACATGTACTTTCCTCATGGTATTCCTCACAAAATTTACACCAACTATGAGGCATGATATATTTAGGATGAAAATTATTTTCATTTGGATTTCTAAAGGGGGGGTGCAGAAGAGGATGAAGCTCCGGGGGTAAGAGGGGAAACATTTAATTTTTTCTCATACCCTATCATACGATTATTCATGTCTTTTACAAGTTGTAAGAGGGTGGACATGCTTGTTTGTTTAACTGAATCTCCCTGAGGAAGACATGTTCTTTCAATTTGTTCTTCATACTCTAAAAAGGTATGCAAAGCGAAATCGAGGTTATCAATGGCCTTTTCCTCAAGACTTTGATGGTAGGGAGAAGGTAATTCATTATAATAATGCATGAAAGTGGATTGGTTCTGAGGTCGAATGAGTTCATGGATTTGATTGTATAACTTGGTGAAATGCAAGTTGAAGGACTTGATGGTCTCACCATCCTTATAAGTGATGTTATTGTATTCCCGTAATTTCTTGACTGGGCTTTTGGATTGCCCATAGGTGGATTTCAACCAATAGACTAACTCCTCCCAAGTAGACAAAATCTTAGGAGGGAGATCGAAGAAACTGGACACAACCTTCCCTTCAAGTGAATTCACAAATAAGTGCATGCAAGTATCATTTTCATTTGCATCTATGTTGTGACAGGCATTATGAAATGCCACCAAGTGTTCATTCATAGTGACAGTGTTATTCCATGAAAACCTAGGGAGATGCTCTTTGAATTTAGGAAGTGGGCGAGTAGCAGATGCCAAGTTAAGAGGGGAGGAAACATGCCACATAGTAGTTGTAGCATTTTCTTTAAATTGAAAATCCCATACTTTTTAACGACTTTGGTGGGGTTTGTAGTAGATTGGACAGGTACTTGGTGACTATATAAGCTACCAATCACTGATGAAGCTGAAGATTGAGATGAAGAAGCACCTCCAGGGCCACCAGATCCACCACTAGATTCCATCTTGTGGATAATAGGTAAGGGAGAGAAAGACAAACTAGATGAATGAAACAAGGTTCTCCTTGGAGCACTTTGTTGGGTTGATAACACAACATTCCTTCTTCCTATTTCAACAATAGGATTAATTTCAGGTGATAATCCTCTTCTTCACCTTGAAACACGAGGGTCTAAGGACATGTAAGGAAGATCAAAGCTGAAGGAAAAGAAATTTATGGTTGATTCCTACGTTGTCTATGCCTAAAATCCCAACGTTCTTCGGCACTTATGTCTTGTTCAATTGCTTCCCATGAATGATTAAGATCAGCCCGAGTATTAGCAATGTCTAAAATGGTGTTAAACAAGTTTAAAGCAATGTTGGTATGATCTTGAAGATCGGGATCAATATTAGGTTGCCTTGCAACAGGTACAGTCATTAAGAAATGAAACATTCAAAGAATCAATATCAGAAAAATCGATACATTCGATGATAATCAAGCATAAAAATCAACCAGAGAGATATTGAATATCTCCCCAGTATGGTCGCCAAATAAAAGTTGAGGAAAATATATGAAATGATCTTACTCAAGCATTTTCAGATCTTACTTGGATAAATAAAGATAGACGGTAATATCACCCTATGTTTATAGCCATCAAAAATTGTTTCCTAATCCACAAGTATTGGTTACAAGGGGTTAGGATGATTTTTTTAATAAATGAAAGATTGCTGAAAAATTCAATGTTTATGTAATTTTCTGAATATAACAGATGCAGAAATAAATGTAGAGACAAAAGTAAAAATACCAAGTCAATAATCAACACAAATGATAAATAAAGCAATCGCTTATTTCATTCCAATTTATCAAAGAATCGTTTTCTTTACAAAATTCCCTGAGGAAGTTTGGACCAAAGTCAAACTTAGATGTCCCCAATGAAAACCATACAAAAGGAATTTTGACAAAAAGTAAAAGACTGAACTTTAAAATTTTGATCAACTTGCCACATATTGTTTCCCACTCGACTCTACACAATATCCTTTATCGGTCATGAAATTTAATTCACAAACAGACAAGTCTACACAGACTATCAAAGATAGATCAACACCTCTGAAAAACAAGTGCCTGAATGATGTAATTTAGCCTTGAATCTTGTTGTCTACAATAGGACCCTACTATCATAAAAGAGAATTAGGCTTTCAATGAATTAAAGAATGAATGAAAACTGAATTATCTCAATAAAACTGAAGATCAGACCTTTGTATGCTTTCTCCTTCTATTCTCCTCATGTTCCTCCTTCTCTTTTTACCTTTAAGCAATCAGAATTAGTTGAAGTAGTTTACTCCCTCTTTTAGTTAAGTTAACTAAAAATCATCTAACTTTTAGTTTAGGGGGGAAATTAATAAAATAATAATAAGGGTCTTTAATAAATAATAACTAGTAGGTGGGACCCCTTGTGACTCCCTTTAGATTCTTTAACAAGCATAAACACAACTAGTTAATCAATCAAACACATCCCTCCTTGTGGCTCCCATCATCACTCTCATAATTTGAAAATTAATATCAATGATATTTGAAACCATATCCAAAAATATAATATCCAACATATCCAAAAAATAGTGTGTTGTCCAAAAACTTCAGAAATCAACTGTTCTCAACAGTCAATAAATAAAAACACTCAAAAACCATATTTTCCACTACAGGAGGAAATTTTCTGCTTGTTGTTGATGTCTCCCTTTGATTTATCTGAATTTGCATTAGGTTGTGTGGAGCCTTTAGGCCTAATCTCATTGATATCACAAGATCAATCATCTCCCAAATGCATGTGGGATGAAACGGATTTGGCAGAGTCTTCTTGCGTGGGAAGCCTATACTAGTGAGTGTGTGGGGGAAGCTTGGAAAATGTGGTTAACCAGTGGAGGAGGAGTAGGTAGAGACAAATTGGGCCAGACACGATGTTGGGAGACTGTCGGGTGGACAATCTCTTTCCATCCATCATTTTCAGGGACTTAAGGTTGTAATGAGACACGAGGGGGAACTGGGATACCAGGGACATGTGGGTCTTGGAAAGGAGGCCTTTATGGCTTAGGTTGGACCACTTCTTGTCCAATCTAGTTTAAAAATCTAGCTTGGAATAGCTGGCTCAACTCTTGTGAGTATACATCAAAATGTATAGAAAACCTTGACCTTCTAGGGTCGTTGTTCCAATTTCCTCTTCCCCAGTTATTTCGTCCATGGCTACCTCTGTTGAAGAATCTCATTCTTGTATGCATTATTTATTAGCAACTAGTTCCTTCAACAAACCATACATGACAACTCTTTAAATATGAAACAAATTTTGGCTCAGCAACACATCAGACTCATGCAATCCAATCCATAAAAATTGTTTAATACTTGTCAATGAGCAGGGGGTGAATAAAGGTTCTGGGATATGTGATGGATTTTATTGAGCGAAAAATGGTAAAATGAAGGGGCATAGATCATGATTACTGCTCAACAAATCATCAAACAGTCAACTATATTGTAATAACAAAACATATCAACTGTAATTCATCCATGTGTCATCCTTCAATTGTTATAATACAAAGTTTTCACTTAGCTATAATTTAATTTTAAGAACATGGAGTGAATAATGAATATAGGAAGGTGAGGGGACTTGCAATGTGTGGAAAAGTGAGAGAATGGCAGGGAAATAACGAATATTGTTCATAAAACAAATCAAGTAGTCAATAAACATAACTTTGTACTCAATACAAAAATTACCAACACTAATTCAATAATTATTGTGTATCAAAATTGTTCACTGTTCAACATTCAAATTCTTCAAAACTTCTCAACTAGAACAATTTGCAATCATACTCATAATTGAAACAACTTTCAGTAGTCCTGTTAAGAAAATGCTTGGTCTCTAATTTTTTTCCTTTCCTTTTAAGAATCGAAAGAAAACACATAGCAACATTTCTCCACCTCTATCCATAATACATCGCTATAAAAATATCATACATTGTCCATAAATTCACAATCGGCCAATTAAAGCATATGCACATGTCCTTTTCAAAATTGAGCAGACTTCTAAAACATGCTCGATTTCATACATTCTTCAACATATCAACCAATAAGTTCTTGTAACGAAACCATAGTCAACATAACCCGAGCTTCATCACTGTAAATGCAACCATTCATTATATGCGCGATGATTCCATAATAGATGCACATTGAACATAACGAAATACACATAGTTACCAATTCCATAATTTGCTATAACCCTGATCGGGCATAGTGGAACACACAGGAGTCTCCAATTTGAAATCAACACCCTATTGTAGAACACAGTGATTCAAATTATAACGAAAAAGAAGCATCCCTTTAACTGCATATTATTACTCATTCCCTATCAAAACTTTTCAACCGATTTCATCATATGAAGATGAGATAGGGACTCGACAAAACATTCCATAACCAATCCACTTGATAACCAATCTTTGACAACTGAAAAGATGCCCGATGGGAGTATGAACAGTTAGGGATTTTTAAAATGGGTCTCTGTCACAACAAATACAAATAGGTAATCAAGAGTGTGCTCAGTCATCAATAGCACAAAGAACTGGAGGTCCTCAGAGGCATATAAACCATAGGCAAAGACCCTTCGATACAAGAATAGTATAAAACCACATGGTTTCTTTATAACTCTTGGTCTGGGCAATGGTGCAATAGTTGACCATTGAGGGACCAACAATGGTTAGGGTATAAAAATGATGCACATAGTGCATCTTGCATTTGCAGAGGAGAATCAAATGTCCACTGGACAGTGATGGTTACCTAGAACACATAGAGGTATAACCTCTATTTATTTCTTAAGAACCGAATCATTTGATAATAATTCCAGTGAGGATGCATAGCCCGAGGCATAACTTATATCACCCAACAACCATATAGCATTTATATTGACATAATGGACACCCTAAGACCGACTTCCGAGATATTTTTATGCCAAGACCGTGTGAATAAGCCCACGACCATGACTCTGGAAAAAATACACAACAACCAAATAGCAGTTCGAATACGATTGGACAGGGTTACCCTCATAACTGTGAGGAAGCAACCAAAAAGAATACAGAGAGTGAAACCCTCCACCATTAAAACACAGAGCGATAATACCCATATTCATTTCAAAATCCACAGAGACCCATCACGATTTTAACCAACAAAGAAACCAGCGAATGCACAATTCAACCAAAACCAAATATTTTACTTGCAAATCGAACAATTACATAGTCATTCCAGAGAGAAAAACCATGCATTTACACAAATGAAATTCTCAGGAAAACACAAAATCAAGCATTAATGAGCCATTGTTTGTTCATACACAGAGCGTAAATCATGGATGGGGTGAAAAAGAACCATACCTGCAACCGAGAGATTACAAGGGTGAGCTGACCTAATGTTTTCTTCCCAAGCCCAAATCACGGAGCTTAACCACCAACAAATAAAAATGCAACAAGAATCATACTAGGGTGATGACCTTGTGGGGGGAGTATGGAGTGACGTGCATTTACTGCACGTCGCTTCCATCTCCTCTTATATTCAATTCTGAATTACAATACAACCAACACTCACCATATCATTTAAACCATGTAATCAATTTCCAAACCTTTGAAACCTGTGACAATATTCCTTGCCAAATGAGCCACCCAAAACATTCACGTTAACCCTTGCCAAGTTTTCATGCCATACCATATGCCTTGCAATATTATATGCACCCCAAAATAACTCAAATGAAAAATCGTATAGCCACTAACCAACCATATAATAGTTAGGACTAACACTAACATGTTTTATATTTCCATTTTCACATAACCTTTAACATACCTTAAACATAGGCCCTTTCTTTTAGGATTGTTCCCATAAGTTTCTTCTCTTTGTTTTGGTTATGTCATTACTAACATATTTCTTGTGTATGTGTAGCCATGTAATAAATCATGGTGACATGATTAAACATAGAAACTGTAAATATATGCCAATCATAACATAAAAATAAATCTTTAAATAGCAGAACATCCCATAAAATGCATCATCCACTTGTTACTATATCCAAAATGAAACCATGATTTCACTGTCAACCATATAGGACCCTATAAACCCTGTAAGAAACATCAAAACAACAACAGAAAAGGTGTGATATGACTATCTCCGAGCCTCCAGTCTACAAGGGAGTCTCGCCTACTAGTATTATATTATTAGCATAGTTTAAATAATAAGGATTTAGAAATACTTTGCGGGCGAAATTCCTCGTTGTGATTTTAATCGTCAACACAGTTGGGTAATCTTATTATCTCTAAGTCATACCAATTCTATGTTTCATTATACTTTTTTTGTCCCAGTTGAAGAGTGCTCTCATTATCGTCACATTATGTTCTTGGTACTTGTCGAGTCAATGTTTCCAAGTCACTTGTCATGCCTCACAATATTCAAGGGAATTTTCACTTCGAACAAACCACTCTACAGTATTACCATATTTCATCCTCGTGTTAGTCTACACTCATTTAATCGATCACCTTACATCACTTTCATGTGTCAATTTCATTTCTATGATGGGAGAAACATCATGGCCCTCCTTCGAAGATTTTGTTCATGTCGACTTGAACACATTATCTAGGAATTAGACTTAGAAACCAGTTAGTACCTTTGAACTTGCATGCCTCAATGACAAGTATCCTTGCCTTCGACATTAAGTTTGCATCATTGGACTTTGATCGAATTATTCCATGAATGTTCAACTTCAACTCATTTGTTCACATTCGTTGGAATATAATAGGATACCTTGGGAGTCATTGTCATCATTGGTGATTTCCCTCGAACTTGTTAACATTATGCATCAATGACCGGTAATCAAATGGTTTCTACCATGTTCGACATTAGTACATCTATTCACATGGATAGATTCATAGTATTTCAGGATCAGGATGAAGACCCTGGGTTGGGTTCTCATTCTCTTATATGCTTTACCCAGGTTGCGATGGAGATCATTTGAGTATGAAATAGATTTCATTATAACCATCATATTGGAAATCTCATTGATGTATATGTTGTCACATAGATCCACTTTGTATTGGTCAGTGGTTATGTTTTGTCATATCGTATCTCCACTGTGTATTCTTCCATGGTTACGACCTGATCGTGCCATGGAAGGTATGGATCCATATTGTATATTTGGTGGCCATATACTTTGTTAGTACTTTCATGGATCTGCAGTGTATTGGTCGATGACCATGCTTTGATTCAGTTTAGTTCGAGCATGGGTATCCATACCTTGAGGATGATACATATATATTGTTTGATGTTTGTTTGCATCTTCCTCTAGGATCTCCTACTCCAAAGCCCTTGCATTAATATTTTTGTGAAGTTTTTCGGCCATCAGTTTCTCTTATGACCTCACACTTTAGGGGAATCTGTTACACATCTATGTGTCACTCTTAAATGAGGGAGTTTTTTGAATGATCCCTAGACATGTTGGAGGATAAATTTATCATATTAAGGTCAAAATACTATGTAACATGTATTATTCATTTTTATTGAAAAAAAAAATTAATTTAGTCTGAGAATCCACCTCACATATAGTTTCCTAATCTCAAGGAGAAGTTGAGAGTCTCATCAATGGTTGATATATTTTCTCAAACCATTATCCTAATTTGATGGATATTGAGAGATATTTTCTCCCTAAAATGCTTGGGAGATATTTTCTCCCTAAAAATCTTGGAGATCCCAATTTAGTGGATCTAGTGAGTGATCTTCTCCATGGTGGTTAAGCCTCCAACTCCTATATAATGAGGGCATTCTAAGGTGAAAAGGGGGAACTTGGGAATATCAAACCTTTCAACTTGTGAGGAAGTAGTTCATAGCATCATACCTATAGTCTTGTGGCACGAAGGGGATGGTAAAAGGATATCTTGGATTAATTGTTGCAGCATCGTAATTGAGTTTGTAAATCTTCCATTTATTTCCACTTTTAATATATAACTTGGCCTATTTCTCTTAATGTCTACATTGTTCATTTCATGAATGTTTATCTTTGTCTTGTTTAAGTCCAGCATAGATAAATCTACTTTCCTCTAACGATATATAGTATAAGAAGAGGATTGTCTTGTCCCTTGCATAAGGGATACTTCCATAATCGAAGCTTGGAGATCAAGTTCAACAGTTGGAGCAATGAGGACAACCTATAGGAAAGAGGCAAGCCATTTACATTTTCCTCTTTCTCTCTCTCTCTTTTGATTTCATTAATGAACATATAAATTAGTCTTAAGGGTAACTTAGTGTCCATTTGTTTTCCCTCTGTCTTGGATCGAAGGAAACCCGATCCAAGCAGGATTTCACCTTTCTGCAGGGGGAATTCAGCACAACACCCTATGCTTTGCTCTCCTTATGGAATCTTCCAAAGTTCTAGGGTTATCATATTGTATCGTGTCACTGTAGAAAGAGGGTAACCCACTTAGAAACCTTTGGATTTTTACATTCTCATTCTTTATGAAGTCCACATACTTTAGCAACTCAAAGAACCTCTTATCATACTCATCCATTGTCATGTTTCCTAACTTGAGATCAAAGAAATCTTTCATCTTCCTTTCATAGTAATGATATTACAAATATTTCTCTTGGAAATATCCTTTAAACTTTCTCCATGATACCTTATTTTCATCAAGGTGTTTCGCTTGTTTGAGCTTATCCCACCACATGGATTCCTTTCCTTGCAAGGGGTAGGTTGTGATTCTTGTTTCTACTGTGGAGGGATAATCATGTGGCTGGAAATATTTCTTCATTTCCAACAGTCGAGCCTCAACCTCTTCTTCCTTCCTATGCTCACCATTGCTAGTAGGTGGCTTGATTTTCCTAAGTTCACCTTGAAAGATGTCCCCCTTAGACTCTCTCCTATGTCTCTTCATAGTGGACACACTTGGGCTACTTCTTGGTACTGAACTTGCATGAGCTCTCCTAGTGGGTTGTTCTAGGGAATGATGGCACCTACTAATGTTCCTTGACTTCCTACCATTCCCATGCTCATCCATTTTTCTATGGGATCTAGATTTTTTCACTTTCTATCACTAGCTTCATGCTTTGTGCCAAAGTATTTATTAGCTTTCCTTGCAACATGTTCAGACTTTGAAGTATCTCTTCCTGAGCCTTCATAATCTTTTAATTATATTTCTTATAACTATGCACTTCTCTCTGCATGCTTCTCATATATCTTCTTCCATTAGACTTTGTCTCATAATTTCCTATGTTGACATGTAGCCCTCTAAATTCCTCTCTGTGACTATAGAACCCTTGGGAATCTTCCATGGATGTAGTTCTCATATAGAAAAAAAAAATGCATTCATGTACCTCTAAAGTATGCAATAAAATGTGTATGCAAATAAATTTTTATTATAAAAATATATATACATACACATTATGGAAAACAATACATATGTTGTTTTTCTCTTTAATGTCGCCAGTCATCATCTTTTGCATTGATTGTGACTTATACTACCCAAATCATTTTTTTGGGTTGATATATGGATTCTCCTCTCCAATATATTTCTAATGACTTCTCTCTTGCTCAATTTTGATCTTTGATAATAAATTTATGGCCATGTGAATATTTCTAATTTGCCCATTTTTATACATTCTTCATTCTGGTATAAATAATCCCAAACACCAACTTCTACCACTTGTAGAAGTAAATATATCAGCAATCAGAGAAATCTTTGTATGATAAATAGATAAAAATTATGACATGAAAATCATAACAACTCTTAGAATGTAATTTTTATGATCTATTCAAAAACTACAACAATATGTATATGACAACTTTGTCCTTTTTCACCCTTTTTCCCAAACTTGGAATTTTTAGACAAATGGACTATCTCCCAAACTGTGCACTTCTGGAAAATTTCCACTAAACAAAAATTTTTTGGATTGATGACTATGAAAAATGTTGAGTAACTAATTTTTTCCATATTTTCCATCTAGGGACCCTTTTCCTCTAAAAATCCCCAAAATCCCCAAAAAGTGGCCCGAAATAGTGGATTTTTCCCTATTTCAGCATCCCCATTTCAAACCCCTTTGGATTTATTCAATTATTTCCTGTGTTGTTTCCATGCCTCCTTTTTGGACTCTCTCCAAAAAATTTATCTTAATCTAGGTCTCTCTTCCTATGATTTGGACCCAGATCTTTAAAAAAACACTATTTTGAAATTTCTAACAAATCCAAGCAGAAATTAGAAGTTTCCCTCTATGGAAATTCTGTAGATCTTCTCACCACATATGGGGCTACTAATGTGGTATTATAGGTCCACATGGAACCCTAATATGATTCCATGTCACCCTCCTAGCCCACTTGGTCTGCCTTGTGATCCTTCTCCCTCTTCTTTCTCCTCTTTCTCTTGCGTTGGCCTTAAACATTAATAAAATATTATTATTTTACCGACCCCACCTCCCCAGTTGGCACACATATAATCCTGAATGGAAAATGAGTCCCACCTTGATTGTCAACTCCCATGTGGTTCCCCTTCATTGGTCGTGGGAATGGGGATGTCCTATCATGTACCTCTACCTTGGCACGTGCAAACTTGCATTTCTCCCAAATCTGATGGTTGAGATTTGCCGAGATTGACGATAGAAAGGTCGTGTCCCATCCAAAACATGCATGGGTATTATAAAACATTTGGTTCATGACAATATTTTCTCCTATGCTACATGGCATGATCTTAATGGTGTCGCATGATTAAATGCCTCGAGCCAAAACGACTTCACTCCCATGCAACAGTGGTTTATGGTATTGGCTATACAATTGTCTCTTGTGGATCCCAAGTCACTTGAAATCATTCCACCAACTTCCCTCATGGACCTGTCACCATGGAAGTCCACGTCACCTCTGTCACGTCACCTCCACGTCATGTTGACATTATGTATGGAAAAATACCCAGATTTCATTTTTTCCAAAATTGCATAATTTCAAAAAAATTACCAAGGACGCCATGGAACCCAAAATTAATCTTTCCAATGGAAAATTTATGCTTGGTGTGCATCGACTCAGCATCTATAGCCAAACTTTGACACTCTTATGTCAAATTCTTAACCAATTTCACTACAGAACTTGGGGATTTTGCCCAATTTCTCCTAATTCTTCATGGCTACACTGTAATTTCCAGAATTCAACTAATTAAAGGCCCAACACGTGCATATTTAGAGATTGAAATTGGATATTTTAACCCCTGAACTCGAATTCACCAAAATTACAGGCAATCTCCTCACACTTTTTCCTATAAAAATATGACAACCACCTAGAAAACATTCTATGAGCTTTAACTTTGGTATTATAGGTTTTGCATGTTGAGTCTAGCCCATACAGGCTCAATATTTGAACCATTGAATTGATACCATTATGTAACGTCCCTTGGATTAACTGAGGAACATTACTTGCAGAAAAACACATAAATTCAAAATTTTATTTTGCTAATTAATTCATGTAGATTACCTGCTATGAATTAAACATATATTAAACTAAATTATGATACCCATAATTAAATCCATCTATAAAATTATAAATGAATGTAATGCGACCAAATAATCATCTGCGACAACACATAAAATCCGTTCTCATACACATGATAAAATGCACATGCATAAGACTCAAAAGAAAACTCAGATAATAGATAAATTGTTGGACACATGAAATAAAGTAATCATGAAGCTCATTTATTAAATTATATGATACACATATAAATACATAGTATTGACCTTTGGATTCGTATTCCAAGGTCTCTTGGAATCTCAACGAATGTTACACTACCACTTGATTGTTCGTATTTTTTCAAGTGAGGAATACCATAAACCTAAGAAAATTAGGTTTCCAACATTCCCCCCTTTAATATGAAGGGGTGTATGTGAGTCCAAGAAGAGAGATGAAGTCTGGAAGTGGGGTACTAAAATATGGAAGTGTGCAGTTTTCGATGGTTGAATGTGCTCTATGAATCTGGTGGTTTTTGGATGACCACAAACTGAATGGTGATGGAGGTTTAAGAATGACCACAAACTATAGAACCTTGCTCTAGGATCAATGGTTCCTGGAACATTTCCTAAGTTAGCTAGAAGTTGAAGCCAATGTATTCTGCTAATTGGAAGTGCTCTCAAATGTTGGTTTAAATATGGCCATAAAATGTGATTTAGAATAATTTGAAAGTATTCTACCAAGTGGAGGTTTAAGGGAAACCACAAACCATTTTCCAGCAGAAGTTGTAAGTCTTATACTAAGTGGAGGTTTAAGGAAAACCACAAATCGTTGTCTAGCAGAAGTTGTAAGTCTTATACTAAGTGTTTATTTAAGGAAAACCACAAA
>SNQJ01S0048227.1:48270-61881 GCA_010110895.2 Picea sitchensis | reverse complement strand
TTGTTCTAGGGAATGATGGCACCTACTAATGTTCCTTGACTTCCTACCATTCCCATGCTCATCCATTTTTCTATGGGATCTAGATTTTTTCACTTTCTATCACTAGCTTCATGCTTTGTGCCAAAGTATTTATTAGCTTTCCTTGCAACATGTTCAGACTTTGAAGTATCTCTTCCTGAGCCTTCATAATCTTTTAATTATATTTCTTATAACTATGCACTTCTCTCTGCATGCTTCTCATATATCTTCTTCCATTAGACTTTGTCTCATAATTTCCTATGTTGACATGTAGCCCTCTAAATTCCTCTCTGTGACTATAGAACCCTTGGGAATCTTCCATGGATGTAGTTCTCATATAGAAAAAAAAAATGCATTCATGTACCTCTAAAGTATGCAATAAAATGTGTATGCAAATAAATTTTTATTATAAAAATATATATACATACACATTATGGAAAACAATACATATGTTGTTTTTCTCTTTAATGTCGCCAGTCATCATCTTTTGCATTGATTGTGACTTATACTACCCAAATCATTTTTTTGGGTTGATATATGGATTCTCCTCTCCAATATATTTCTAATGACTTCTCTCTTGCTCAATTTTGATCTTTGATAATAAATTTATGGCCATGTGAATATTTCTAATTTGCCCATTTTTATACATTCTTCATTCTGGTATAAATAATCCCAAACACCAACTTCTACCACTTGTAGAAGTAAATATATCAGCAATCAGAGAAATCTTTGTATGATAAATAGATAAAAATTATGACATGAAAATCATAACAACTCTTAGAATGTAATTTTTATGATCTATTCAAAAACTACAACAATATGTATATGACAACTTTGTCCTTTTTCACCCTTTTTCCCAAACTTGGAATTTTTAGACAAATGGACTATCTCCCAAACTGTGCACTTCTGGAAAATTTCCACTAAACAAAAATTTTTTGGATTGATGACTATGAAAAATGTTGAGTAACTAATTTTTTCCATATTTTCCATCTAGGGACCCTTTTCCTCTAAAAATCCCCAAAATCCCCAAAAAGTGGCCCGAAATAGTGGATTTTTCCCTATTTCAGCATCCCCATTTCAAACCCCTTTGGATTTATTCAATTATTTCCTGTGTTGTTTCCATGCCTCCTTTTTGGACTCTCTCCAAAAAATTTATCTTAATCTAGGTCTCTCTTCCTATGATTTGGACCCAGATCTTTAAAAAAACACTATTTTGAAATTTCTAACAAATCCAAGCAGAAATTAGAAGTTTCCCTCTATGGAAATTCTGTAGATCTTCTCACCACATATGGGGCTACTAATGTGGTATTATAGGTCCACATGGAACCCTAATATGATTCCATGTCACCCTCCTAGCCCACTTGGTCTGCCTTGTGATCCTTCTCCCTCTTCTTTCTCCTCTTTCTCTTGCGTTGGCCTTAAACATTAATAAAATATTATTATTTTACCGACCCCACCTCCCCAGTTGGCACACATATAATCCTGAATGGAAAATGAGTCCCACCTTGATTGTCAACTCCCATGTGGTTCCCCTTCATTGGTCGTGGGAATGGGGATGTCCTATCATGTACCTCTACCTTGGCACGTGCAAACTTGCATTTCTCCCAAATCTGATGGTTGAGATTTGCCGAGATTGACGATAGAAAGGTCGTGTCCCATCCAAAACATGCATGGGTATTATAAAACATTTGGTTCATGACAATATTTTCTCCTATGCTACATGGCATGATCTTAATGGTGTCGCATGATTAAATGCCTCGAGCCAAAACGACTTCACTCCCATGCAACAGTGGTTTATGGTATTGGCTATACAATTGTCTCTTGTGGATCCCAAGTCACTTGAAATCATTCCACCAACTTCCCTCATGGACCTGTCACCATGGAAGTCCACGTCACCTCTGTCACGTCACCTCCACGTCATGTTGACATTATGTATGGAAAAATACCCAGATTTCATTTTTTCCAAAATTGCATAATTTCAAAAAAATTACCAAGGACGCCATGGAACCCAAAATTAATCTTTCCAATGGAAAATTTATGCTTGGTGTGCATCGACTCAGCATCTATAGCCAAACTTTGACACTCTTATGTCAAATTCTTAACCAATTTCACTACAGAACTTGGGGATTTTGCCCAATTTCTCCTAATTCTTCATGGCTACACTGTAATTTCCAGAATTCAACTAATTAAAGGCCCAACACGTGCATATTTAGAGATTGAAATTGGATATTTTAACCCCTGAACTCGAATTCACCAAAATTACAGGCAATCTCCTCACACTTTTTCCTATAAAAATATGACAACCACCTAGAAAACATTCTATGAGCTTTAACTTTGGTATTATAGGTTTTGCATGTTGAGTCTAGCCCATACAGGCTCAATATTTGAACCATTGAATTGATACCATTATGTAACGTCCCTTGGATTAACTGAGGAACATTACTTGCAGAAAAACACATAAATTCAAAATTTTATTTTGCTAATTAATTCATGTAGATTACCTGCTATGAATTAAACATATATTAAACTAAATTATGATACCCATAATTAAATCCATCTATAAAATTATAAATGAATGTAATGCGACCAAATAATCATCTGCGACAACACATAAAATCCGTTCTCATACACATGATAAAATGCACATGCATAAGACTCAAAAGAAAACTCAGATAATAGATAAATTGTTGGACACATGAAATAAAGTAATCATGAAGCTCATTTATTAAATTATATGATACACATATAAATACATAGTATTGACCTTTGGATTCGTATTCCAAGGTCTCTTGGAATCTCAACGAATGTTACACTACCACTTGATTGTTCGTATTTTTTCAAGTGAGGAATACCATAAACCTAAGAAAATTAGGTTTCCAACATTCCCCCCTTTAATATGAAGGGGTGTATGTGAGTCCAAGAAGAGAGATGAAGTCTGGAAGTGGGGTACTAAAATATGGAAGTGTGCAGTTTTCGATGGTTGAATGTGCTCTATGAATCTGGTGGTTTTTGGATGACCACAAACTGAATGGTGATGGAGGTTTAAGAATGACCACAAACTATAGAACCTTGCTCTAGGATCAATGGTTCCTGGAACATTTCCTAAGTTAGCTAGAAGTTGAAGCCAATGTATTCTGCTAATTGGAAGTGCTCTCAAATGTTGGTTTAAATATGGCCATAAAATGTGATTTAGAATAATTTGAAAGTATTCTACCAAGTGGAGGTTTAAGGGAAACCACAAACCATTTTCCAGCAGAAGTTGTAAGTCTTATACTAAGTGGAGGTTTAAGGAAAACCACAAATCGTTGTCTAGCAGAAGTTGTAAGTCTTATACTAAGTGTTTATTTAAGGAAAACCACAAACCAATTATGCTTGCTTGTTATTTCTCGACTGATGGGACTTCAAAACTGGAATCCAGACTGTGAATTGTTGATGTTATTCTCCCCTGTCAGGGACAAGGTGAGAAGATGAAAATATGCAATCTACCAATATGTCCACTACAAGATGTGTCAATACTCGAGTGCAAATTCTACGGTGTGACTGAGATACATTATTATTTTTTTGTGACCATTTCCAAGAAGTGGTCCACCCATAGTGGTTCTTAACTCTTGCAGGTTTCTTGTTGTAAGAACATTTGTTTGAAGGATGATTGTTCTTTCCACAATGATCTAAACGATGAAGATCAAAAGATTGGTCTTCCATGTAGCCAACTCATTAACAATGTTGGCATATTCAAATCTACTCTTAAACGAGAGCATGCGAATGTGATCCTTCTTGAAGTAGTCTAGTACTTTGAAACTAGATCAATTTGGTTTAATCCGAATTATGAAAGGTGACTTCCTTTTCATATTCGATATTGTTTATGTGCTTGATGTGCCTGATTTCTTGCCAAGGTCTGATAATTGGCTTGGAAACAGGAAGTTGATATTCACCTGTACTTGAATATGAATCTTTCTCACTGAGTTGATCATGCATTGGTCGTTGTTCTGAATAAGAAATATCATCTTCTTCGTCTTCAAAAAGAGGGTTCTGAATAGGGACTATTTCAAAATGTTGTCGAAGATTCTTTCACCCAAGTGCATCATGAAGAAGATGAGTTTGGGTTTGTAGCAGTGTTACTTTGCCTTGCGTAACGTGCAAGGATCTTACAACATACTGTAAATTTTCTTTGTCATTGGTGACTATATTATCCATAGAAGAGAGGATTAGAGTGTTTAGTGACTCTAACAATTACTCAACTCGAGCCATTTTAAAGATAAAAATAAACCTCACAGGGTTTCTTGCAACTCCACCCTACCTTTACAATGCAAACTCAACTATACAAACTCATAAAATGAGGGGTATCAACTTCCATCGAAAATACACATGTTTACAAGAAAAATCATCTTGATCAATGGTCTGGGTGAATTCTTTGCTTCAGTTCAAGCTACAGAATATGATGAATATGATTCATCGTTGGTGGTTCAAATTGCAGTAAGGTGGTTGAGAGAGAAATCAAACCCATCTCATCATGCCACTGCTTTCCACCTCCTCTCGCTCAACCTACTGGTGTATTTTTGTTGGATGCAAGAGAGATCCAATTGTTCTTATTTTTGTCAAACAAATCAGTCTTCAAGCGGATCTAATCCCTTGGATACAAATCACCAAGCACCATTCTCCCTCTTTTGTTTGTTGATTTGATTGATGAGTTCTCCACTTTCTTTCAATATGAGGAACAAGTATGATGCTCGTTGAATCCCCAATAGTAAATGATCAGAGAGGATGTTGAGGGACATGAGGAATGAAACACCAATAATGAAGAATAGTGCAACTAGCATAGAAATGCATTGAGGGCGTGAACTAATTACATGAGTTCCTTCACACATAATTAGAGATAGAGAGATAGGGTTTCATGTAGGGAAATCCTGGAGAATGCATGCTGAAAAAATGTAGGATTCCTGATGAGTAGAATGAGAGAAAAAATTGGAAATTAGGGATTTAGTTGAAACTCACAAATGACACGCAAACTGAAGGACACGAATCGAACCTAAGGGAATCCTAATGGGCCAGGGGAACAACAACTTAACGAGCCAGAGATACAGGAAGGCCAAAAAACATCGAAGACAAGCTAGTAGGTAGAGACATTTCTACAGATGGGAACTTATGTGCATTAAAGGAAAAATTCCCAAGGAATAAACAAATGAATTTCTACACGTGTGAGGAGGAATAAACAAACCTCCAGATATAATAAAATGAATACTGACAGATAGAGGATGGAAAAGAGGCATTTATGTTCCTGGGGACATATTTGTAGGAAAAATGAATCTCAATGCACAAGAGAAGAGATTAGGGAATGAATAATTTCGAGTATGGCAGGCTAGCAGTGTTTCTATATGCAGAAGGAAATGCCCAAGCTAGAAAAATGGACAAACACAAAATTTATAAGCTATGGAAAACTACCGTAGCGAATCATCCCTAAGGACTATAGGTGCTCTAAACACTTTTTGAAGAACTTATAGGATGTTGGTAGAAGTTACACTTTCTCTTCACTAGCACTATAGTCCTTAGGGATGATAGGCGCTCTAGACCTTTTGAGCACTATGGACACCTTTTTACTGGATGCTGGTAGAACTTACACTTTCTGAACTGTGCATGTGCATCTCTAAACAAGTTTGGAGAGTAATAGTCTTCCCTTAGGATATTATGGGAAGTGGTTTCATCTTCAAAATTTTCACCTATTGGACCATCATGGAGACATTTCAACACTTTCTCTGCATCTTCTTTCTCAATACATCTAAGGAATACCCCATCATAGTTTTACAGAATAACACAGAGTTAATGAGATGATATTGGGAAGATTTCAATCTAAGAGATATTCTCTCCTTAGGATTTAAATGTTCAGGACATGTTCCATGATGAAGGAAGTAAGAAAAATTTGAATACCAAGAATCTTGACTCGATGTGATTGTTACACATTATTTTGGTCACCCCAGTGATCAACTGACGATATGTGCATAACTGACTTCCATGTTCCCTGAAAATACTAAAAAAGCCTTTCTACATGAGAAAAGTGGTTTAATTTTTCTTCCTTAAAAACTATGACAAGGGAGATTGTCGCACCCTACTCTATGCTTGGGGTGCGACGATGCTTGATCGTCACACGTTTCACCAATATGGACTATGGCGTCATCGCAGGATGTTTGTGCATAGGGTGCGATGATGCTTAAACAAGGGAAAAGTGAAATTCACGAATGTTCTAGAAGGGAATCTTCTAGAATATGAGGTGGCCTCCAATCGGTTTGGATCTTACTCGCTTCTCTGATTTAGTGGGATCATTCTAATATCCTCATCAATCCCTCTTTCACCCTATATAAAGAGGGATATCTTATGGAAAGGGCTAAGGTTGGAAAAGGATTTCTTATGCATGAAGAGTTATGCTATAGATTATACTTGAGATAGCTTTTATTTGGCTCTCTAAGTCAAATTGTGGATCTTTTTCATCAAAGGAATTGGAGAAAAGGTGTGTGTTTTGGAGAAAAGAGCCATTGAAAGGCCTTGTAACATCAAGGTATGGGTTGTATTCTCCACTTTCCATTTTAATATAATGCAACAATACATTTCTTCCCTATAAAGGTGTCTTGGCTTTTATTGTATAACTCCTTGATCTTATACATATAATTCATTGGAATATATATATTTTTGTTATCTCTCTTTTTTGGTTTGTTCTTCTTAAACAAGTTCACCATCCCACAAATCCAAATATGGAGCGACAAGGATGACACTAGTGAGGATCAAGTGTCATTTAAAAGGTATGTCACTTGTCCTTCTCTAAACTAGTTTATATGACAATGAAGTCTAAGGTGAAGTTTGTATTCTATCTTGTTTTGTTATATCTTCCTAAGGAAGTTAGGGAGATTAGTTTGTGTCCACACTTACCTATTTTTCTGATAACAGGGATGTACAATACTTCACCGCACCACAAGGATAGTTCATTGTCCCATCCTAACTCATCTAGTTCTACTAGTTTTTGAAACATTGTAGCTAATTTTCATAATCCTTGACCCATAACTGTATTTGTTGGCTTAATCTCAAGGTCAAATTCTTGGATGGAAGTCATCCAATTTCCTCTCCTCTCACCCATTTCTTGTTGAGTGAAAATTGATCTTACCATAGGATGGGGCACTGTAATTTTGGTATTGTTTTTAAGGATATAAGATTGGAAGTGTTTGACTGCTTTGTATACAAAATAAGCTTGTTTATTTATAGCATGATAATTTATCTCTATCCCTAGTAAGTTGGTGCTCATGAATGATATGGGAGACCCATTGTTTTCATCATCCTTTTGTGTAAGGAATGTTGCTAACGACTGATCAGAAGTGAAGGTATACAAGAAGAAGTCCTTGGTGAAATTAGGACCAGTTCTTGAGAGACAGTAGCCTTGATTTTTTCAAAATATTCCCTTTCTTCCTTATTCCATTTAAATTAAATGTCTTTGCATATTGTTTTCTATAATGGTTTGATTGTTTCTGCAAAATCAAGAATAAAGTTTCTCACAAAATTAATTTTCTCAAATAAAGACTACATAGTTTTCTTGTTATGTGGAAGAGTGAGTTGGGAAATCACTTTAACGCGTTCAGGATCAATATCAATGTCATATTTAGAGATGATGTGGCCCAAGATTTTTCTCTCAGTTACACCAAAGATGTCTTTCTTTGAATTTAGACATATGTCAAATTTCCTACACCTTTCAAACATCTAGGTCAAGTGATAGATATGTTCTGATCTATTCTTGGAATAGATTGTGACATCATCCAGATAGAATACTACACACTTTTTTATTAATCCCATAAATTCCACATCTAGGTCTCTCTGGAATGTAGATCCTCCATTAATCATCCTAACGGGAATTCATTTATGTGAAGGTCCCAACTTAGACCAGAAAGTGGTTTTCAATCGATCTTCTTATGCAACTAGGACTTGATTGTATCGAGAAAACCCATCTAGAAGTGAGAACATCTTAGATTTAGACACATTTTGTAGGAGTTTTCCATCATGAGTACTAGGTAATTATCTTTTTCAGAAGCTTTGTTTAAGTTTCTAAAATATACACAGAGACAATGATCCAGGAGCATATCCACACAAGGATTTAATACTTTTCACACCATGGAGAAGATCATTGATGATAGGTGACAAAGTTTAAAGGAATGTTTAATGCTTCATATTGTAAAAATGATTAATACTTTTGAGCATAATGTTCTCATATATATTTCATTTAATTTGTAAAAAGGAAATTAAAATTAAGTGTGAGAATCCACCTCACAAATTAGTTTCCTAATTTTAAGAGGAAGTTTGAAGTCTCATGAGTTGATTTGGGATTCTTCCTCATTTTATCACCAGTGGTTTCCTAGTTTCAAGGGGAATTTAAGGTTGGTTGAGATGCTTTCTCATTTTTATCCCTGAGTTGTTATTAGATCCTAAATTTGTGGATCTTGTCTCCTTGAATTATGGAGGGAGGGAAACTATATAAATTCCTTATGTAAGAATTGTGAAGGAGGCCCATTTAGGCCCCCTTTAAGACCCTTAGAGAGGGAGAGAGATTTGCATTGTGAGGAATGTAGTCTTTATGGTGTTTGAAGAAATTTCACTTATGTGAGAGCCTTAATTTCTTCGTGTAAGAGAATGTTTCTCAAGGTTTCATCCCTATAAGGAGGATGCACCACATTTTGGGACAAGGTTTCAACCCTACTAAAGGAAGGATAATAAAATGATTTGTACTCCAAGCGGATCCGGAGATGTATCTAGAAGAGTCTGGTGAACTCCGTTAACACATGGGTTTCAAATTATATGTGTGAGTTTTGATTGCATTCTCGCTTGATTAAGTAGGGATTAAATTACACATAATTATGATCATTTGCTCATGTTAATATGAAATGCTTAGAAATTATTTGATCATGTTCACATGAAATTAATTGTCATTTTAAGGTCATCATTGTAGGATTTTTGTAGAGAAATATCTCACGGGAATTTCTGGATCAAGTGGTATTAGAGCAGGTCTGACTAGTTTTGCAGATTGTGAACATCACCATGGGCAAGGAAAAGAAGCAAGCATGGCTTCGCGAGCTTGAAGAAATAAACCAGACCATTCAAGCAGAGAAAGTTGAATTGAGGAGGTTTCTTCAAGAATCTGAAGAAGAAAAGAGAAAACTATGACTACAACTACAAGCTATGGAGAAGCAAGTTGGGGAATGCTCCGCTACATGAGAAGCAGAAAGTCCCTCCAAGACCAGACAAACTTGTGGCCATGGTAGGTATGTCATTTATGGTTCTTTTTATGAAAATACTGGTACTTGCACATATTTTCAAATAATAGAGGATGTTCTTCAAACACCAAGGAACCAAGGTGGTTTCCTAGAAGCCTCATCTACAGCTTCATCCAACCAGGAGGAGTAGTTTGTCAAACTTTTGGAAGATGATCGAGCATCAAAAACAGGAATGGAGGTAAGAAATCCTCCATGCTCAATTCCTTCCCTTATTAATCATGATGCCTCTTTTGGATATTTTTAAAGGCACACCAAAGGAATTGGATTGAATTTTCTGAGGAAGATGGGGTATGAAGGAGTAGGTCTTGGTATTGATGTCCAAGGAATCATTCAACCATTGGAGGTTGTAGGAAGGCCCCAGTTTGAAAGATTGGGGCATGGTGAAAGAGAATGCTCAAAAGAAACAGAAGTAGAGGATTATTCAAGCAAAGAGATGAGATCATCACCAACACCATCTAGGGAAAATGATGGCACATCAATTTATGAAAGTGATATATCTAGCACGAGATTTCAGAGGAAATCAACGTCTCCTCAAAAATCTTGGGACAACAAGAGGGTTGATAAGTAATGGAAGAGGAAATATTATTTCAATGAAGGTGAGAAGTACATGAATTAATTCAACTATTACACTCACTACCAAATGACTGGTCACTGGATCAGAAAATGTTGGAAGATTCACCCTGAGCTTCGTGATACACTAAGAAAGAAGCTCGTACCAAATTCTATGCAGTTGAAGGTTGGATCCTCCTTAGTTGAAAAAAAATGGTCAAAAATCAAAGTTCCCAGAATTCAACGAAAATAACAAGAAGTCGAAGATATAGACAGAATATTTCCAATGGCATAAACGACACCTCAAACGAAATCTGAATGCAAAAGTTATGGCCATTTGAAATTTTTGACAAACATGCAAATCTGGCAAAATCCCTACAGTGTTGACTTCAGCATAACGTCAACATGAAATCAATATAGTTCCTTGCAAACACTATAGGTTTCCATGTGTCACATGTTTTTGGCACTTTCGGGGGTTCAAGTGGACCAGTAAATTTTTTTACATGTATCACCATACGGACACCATGTGGCAGTATGGATACTAACGTGGTTGTATGGTGATGACATCAACGGAGTGACTAGACCGTACGAAATGTTGATGCGGAATTATAGTGTTGAAAAAACAAGTGATGTGTAGGATGACTTGGAAGTACGATGATGATGTCAATGGGGTGACTAGGTCACTGACTGGGTAGTACGGTGGATGATGTGGCAGCACGAGAGGTTGACACATGTCCGGTGGATTTTTCCTTTTCACGGGTCCAAATGGACCGATAAAAATGTGCCACATGGAAGCTTTATGAATGCCATGTGGCAGTACAAAGGATAACATGTCAGTTGACATGGCAGAGTGACTGGGAATTATGATAGAGTGGCGTGGCATTGACATGGGTGATGACTGGCCTACTGACAGGGCATCATATGTTGATTGAGCAGGCGATGTGGTACTAACAGTGTGATTGAATGGGAACCACGTGGGACAATCACAGGTTTCCAAGTGGCAGCCTGAATTTTCCCAATGAGGGCTTGATCCAAAAAGTAAAAATTAAAAATTAAAAGACCGCCAGACCGGACAACGCCTGATCCGGTGGCCAATATCCCCATGACGATATTTTCAAATGTGGCAAGAAAAGGGCCGATCAACCGACGCCGAATCCGGCTAGACCCCAAAAATCCAACATGGGAATTCAAATTTGGCGCAGGAGGTTCAACATAACATTTAAAAAATGGTTTATGAACATCCCAAAATAAGGGTCCAGAGGTTTGAACCTTGGACCTCCGACAAACTAACGCCAAATTTAACCTCTTCCAACAGACTTAGTTGGTAATTATGTCGCCGCAAAATTATTTAAAATTGTATTTTTCCAAAGGACGAGGGATACATGCGTAAACCGAGGTCATGTATGGGCACATTTTTCCATGCAGACATAATTACTTCAAATCGTACGGCCTCGATGTGGCACAAGTTTCAAGGCAGAGAGCCCAAGGGGGGTCTAAAAGTTGTAGTGACAGAATTATATGACAGTATAGTTATTTGTGCATGATTGTTTGAGACAGATTCATTGGTGCAGTCTGTTTTAGGATCTGGGCAACATAATTTGAGGGCTATGGCTGAGGCCATGACTACTTGACACACTTTACGAGGTAAAGTTTCACCTTTCAAAACAGGGTCGAGTTTACAGTCAAAAGTTGTTGAATGAAGAGATGGACCTGCTATTGTTGTGTATGTTGAGATTTGAAGCATCCGGTTGAGCTCCTTGGCATGAAACTCGATGTAAGTTTCATGCATTTATGGTTTTTTCCTCATTTTGGAAATCGCAAGAGGATGAATGTATGTTGTTGATTTTGGTGGCTTTTGAGTGTTGTAGCAAGGCAGCAAGATATGAATTATTGAAGGAGATTCATTTTTTGATCCTTAAACGCAAACTAAGATGGTGCGGTAAGAGGCCATTTTGACTCTTCGACAGAAAGTAGTCATGTGTATATCCAAAAGTCTTAGAATTGTGAGATGAGTGTGATGATGATGTAATTTTCCTTATTTAGTATCTTGCACGTGTTTGTAATGGGGGGTTTAAAAACCATAGAGTTGCCACTAATGCACATTTGGGGGTATTCACCTTAATGTTAATGATGTAAAAGGTTGTAATTAGCCACTCTTGGAAGTAATGATAAGAGTGAGAGGAATTTTTTTCTATGCCTAAACCTTGTTAAGCCTTATTTTGGAAACATTGTAATGTGTCTTCTAGCCAATGTTGAGTGAGAGGAATTGTTTTACCTAGGCCTTTTTTGGCAACATTGTAATGGGTCTTGTAACCATTATTCATTGAGAGGCATTGTTTTTCCTAGGTTCATTTTGACAACATGACATCCTCATTCCAAAGTACAAAGGTGACGGATAAAAAGGGTGCAGCCTTTCAGAGACATTTGTTATGCAGATCAACAAATCAGCTATAGATTTGCATTGATGCAAGTGTCAGCATTGACATCCTCATTTCGAGGTACAAAGGTGAAGGAGAAGAAGGGTACGTCCTGTCAGAGACATTTTTTATGTATATCAAGGAGTGTGGAAGTGCATCGTGGAGTGTAAGACTCTTCCTAGAAGCTGGTTGCGGAGATTCAAGTCATAGTTTCCATTTATACTTTTGGAGGACCAAAAGTGCTTTTTGTAGGGAGGTATGATCCAAGAGGATATCCACACAAGGATTCAATACTTTTCACATCATGGAGAAGATCATTGATGATAGGTGACAAATTTAAAGGAATTTTTAATGCTTCATATTGTAAAAACGATTAATATTTTTTAGCATAATGTGCTCATATATTTTTCATTTAATTTGTGAAAATAAAATTAAAATTAAGTGTGAGAATCCACCTCACAAATTAGTTTCCTAGTTTTACAGGGAAATTTGTTTTGGGTGAGAATCCACCTCACAAATTAGTTTCCTAATTTTAAGAGGAAGTTGGGAGTCTCATGAGTTGGTTTGGGATTCTTCCTCATTTTATCACAAGTGGTTTCCTAGTCTCAAGGGGAAGTTAAGGTTGGTTGATATTCTTTCTCATTTTTGTCCTTGAGTTTTTATTAGATCCTAAATTTGTGGATCTTTTCTCCTCGAATTATGGAGAGAGGGAAACTATATAAATTCCTTGTATAAGAATTGTGAAGGAGGCCCCTTTAGGCCCCTAGGAGAGGAAGATATATTTGCATTGTGAGGAATATAGTCCTTCTGGAATCTAAAGAAATGTCACTTATGTGAGAGCCTTAAGTTCTTTGTGTAAGAGAAGGTTGCTCTAAGTTTCAGCCCTGTAAGGATCATGCACCACATTTTATGATAAGGTTTCATCCCTGCTAAAGGAAGGATGATAAGATGATTTCTATTCCAAGGGGATCTGGAGATGTAGCTAGAATACTTTGGTGAACTTTGTTAACACATGGGTGTCAAATTATATGTGTGAGTTTTGATTGCATTCTCGCTTGATTAAGAAGATATTAAATTACACATATGCACACAATTATGAATGATTTTCTCATGTTAATATGCAATGCTTAGAAATTATTTTCTCGTGTTCACATGCAATTAATCATCAGTAAAAGGTCCCCATTGTAGGATTTTTGTAGAGAAATATCTCACGGAAATTTCTGGATCAGACGTATTTCTCCTGGAAGATTGTCTTACCTGGAAGATAATTTTAGCACCCAACAATTTTTTATCTCTTTATGCATTAGAGGCTTGAGATATGGGTGGAA